>CAUYUJ010006669.1:398516-493516 GCA_963575745.1 Prorocentrum cordatum | reverse complement strand
ATGCACATACGCTCATGCACGCGTACCTGCATCCATGCATATGTGCATGCATGCATGCATGCATGCATGCATGCATGCATTCATGTCTACATGCATGCATGCATACATATATACGCGTGCATGTATGCACATATGCATACGCACACATCCATACACACACGCATACACACATGCATACCTGCATATATACACACATACACATACATACATGCATGCATGCATGCATGCATACATGCGCACACATGCATACACACACGCATCCATACATACAGACACACATCCAATACAGCCATGCAGACGTACGCACGCACGTACATACACATACACATTCACACAGACATGCATGTACACATTCAAATGCACACATGCATGCATGACCACATCTACATACATATACACATACCTGTACGCATGCATACGAACACCCATAAATACGCATCTCCATACATACATACAGTTGCACATGTATGCAACAATACATACATACATATACACATACAAACAGGCAGATATACCTACATACAGTCAGACATACGTACACACATACATGTGCATCGACACATACATATACATATACCTATGGACATGCATTCATGCATGCATACATGCATACATACATACGTGCATGCAAGAGGCTTGTGGCACATGATCCAGGTACGGTGGCCATCTGGGCCTAAGGCCATAGGATAGATGTGGAACGGTGCCTTCTCTCTTCTCCAATTTTGAGGTGCTCTTCAAGCCGTTCTGAGATAATCTTCAGTCTGCCTTCGTGCGCTCCTCAACTCCCTCGCGGTCTCCTGATATCCTTCAGGGTCGGCGGAACAAGCCGTAAGGCCTCTCCGCTCGCAGCGGCTGGTGTGTGCGTGTGTGCTTGCGTGCGTGCGTGCATGCGTGCGTGTGTGTTTGTGTGTGTGCTTGCGTGCGTGCGTGCGTGCGCGCGCGTGTGTGTGTGTATGTGTGTGAGTATGTTTGTGTCGGGCTAATGGTTGCTCGTTACTGTCGCTTCTTGCGGATCAACAGGTGGCCCCCCCAGGAGTATCCAACCAAACACGCATTCGTTATTTTCAGCCACATCCCTACGCGTTTGGCCTATGTGTCAGACAGTGGCTCTAAAAACGAAGGTCAAGGTAGGCACGCCCCTTGGGCACCCCCACCCTGGGGCGTCCGCCCGGCTGCCACGACCCCCTCCCCCTCCCCCACGGCGGCCCCGAGAATCCAGAATGAAACAAGATTACCCCAGATGGATTCCAAAACTGCCAACATGGCCTCCAAGTCTGGCAAGATGGCCCTCTACGGCCTCCACGACAGCCCAACATAGCCTCAAAGGCGGCCGCGATGGCCCTCAGGTGGCCCCAGGAGAGCGCCCAGAAGGCCCAAGGCAGTCCCAAGAGGCCTTCTGGCACGCCTCCGAAAAGCTCGAAGTACAAAACGAAAAGAAACTTTCGCACAACGTCCAAGAACGGCCCGAGAGGCCAAGAGGCCCTCACTATTGCCCCAAGCCGGCCTGACCGTGCAGCTTCCCAAGGCACAGTGGCGGCGATGCGTGGCAACGCAACTGTATGGGTGTACAGAGTTGCACATACGCACAAACACACACAATCGTTGCGGACAAGCGGCGAATAAAAACTGCTCGGTTCCTCGGGAAACCAGGGGTCTAAGACTCGCTTCCATCCAGGCGGTGTTCCTTCATGGCGAGAGCAAAGGGAAATTAGGACACACAAATAAATACACACAAATAAAAATATCCCCCATATTTTCCTATATTTTCTAGGTTTCTGTCTTCCCCCCCACTTCCCATATTTTCCATATTTTCTGGGAATCGCCGATTAATTGTGTCTGTGTGTTTTTTCCCCTCCTGAGAGAGGTGCAGCTCGAGTGGGAGCGCGGCCGGCGCGCCCGTCGCGCACCCGGCACAAGCGAGGCAGCTTGAAATCTTCTGCACCGTGCCTGAGCATGGCCTCGCTGCTCATGGCCACTGATTTGGGCCTGAGAGAAGGTTTGCGTCCACATCACACCAGTGAGCATGTACAACCAATTCAGTGGCAACACAATGGGCTTACAATGCGCATGACGCAGGCTTTGGTATTCCTCTGAACCGCAATGGATCTGCCACCCGTACAGCTGGAATGCCATGTGCAAAATGCTTATTTGGGCATTGTTCACATGACAATGGGCCACATGTCTGGCGCATCCGCAAACACGTCGGATTATATGCCGTGGCAGTCATTGCGGGAGATCCGTCATGCACGTACGAATCTTGTCGCAAGGCACATCATTACACCTGCCAGCCCTCGTTACATTCGTTTGCAGATGCATCGCAAAAATACCCTAACATGTCTGACTTGGCTCACCGGTGGCCAAGGCGATACCCACCAAGGTTGAGCATCACAGTGCAAGATACTGCTATAACGCCTGTCGTATCCGGAAACTAATACTGATTCATTGCAAACACACCCTCACTGTGCATGCGCCCCCGCTGCACGAACCGGTCGAGCAGCCCGCTACCCTGCAATTGCGACGCCGCGGGCTCATCCTCTTGTTCTTCGACCTTGGTAGACTGGGAGGGTATCATTCGATCATGTTGCTGGGCTGGCCCTCCCACTCTGCGCAACACACGCTGTTCACGTGATGCGAGTTCTACAATGAAGTACAGTAGGGGCCCTTCCACAAGAAACCTTCCACAAGAAATCCAACCCTGAGACCCCAGGACGTCCATTGATTTTCGGTGTGGGAACGTCTCGTTGTCCATCGCAAAACTGTCGAAACCCAAGAAACCCAGGGCGCCCTGGAGGCAAGCAGGGTGTTTCTTGGCATGCGTTTCCACTGATCAATGAAGCAGGCACGACCGAGGCCGTCCCCGGCAACAGCACAACCAAAATCCGACCGAACCGACCGCCGAACCGAAACTGACCAAAACCAGCAGGCCGCGACGCGGCAACGACACAACAACCGACCGAACCGGACCAAACCGAACCGAACCGACCGAACACAACCGACTGAGAAGCAAATAAGCCGAGCAGCCATCACGCCCCCCGCCCCCCCTGCCGGCCCTCGGCGCTCTCCACCGCATCCCCGCCACGTCCGCCCAGCGACGCGTGCCAGCCAGTGAAGGAAAACGGCGGGGGGGGACCGTGAGGGAGGACAGGAAGAGTACTGGAGCAGGGACCGGCATTCCTATAGGCCTACCACGAGATGCTCCTAGAACCCCAGAACGTTCTGAGAACGAAAGCAACGTTTCTAGAACGGGAAGCCGAGGTGTTAAAGGTCCCCACCCTGCATTCTAACGTCGCAACCCAACGCCTCCGTGTTCCAAAGGCAACGTCTGCGCATTGCACAATGACGGTTTCCCCCTGTGCCGGCTTTTTCGCCCCGAGCCCGGAGTCGTCCTCTGACGGTGCTCTGGCCGAGGAGGGGAAATGGGCCCCCAGAGCTCGAAACCCAGACCCCCGACGTCGTGATCTTTTTCACAGCGTCGAACCCCAAGAGGTCTGGACCCCCTCCCTTGAGACCGGCTTTTCATCCTGAGTCGTTTCTGACAGTCCCGAGGCCCAAGAAGGGCACCCGGAGGCCGAAGATATCGAAAACCTCCCGTCGTGATTTTTTCACAGCGCGAGGGGGTCTGGGAAATTCGAGCAAACCTTCCAGGACTCTTCCCTCCAACACCACCACCACTAAGCCGTGCATCCTGCGGGACGCGTGGGCGGCAGAGCGCGCGATTGGCGACCCTTCAGAAAATCCACAACAGGGGTACCTTCCAGATTACCGTGGGGTACCGTCGAGATTACATAAACATTGACGCACCAAGGATGAAGGAGGACTGGAAGCGACACGGATGTATACACCTTGCGAAATGCTTAAGAAATCATGGGTTAAGAAATTCATAGTCTCAGAACTTGACTAAAAACCCACAATTTCTATTAAAATCTTAGGATTTGCGTTGAAACGTTAAGAATAATCGAGACCCTGGCCGAAACCTTAGGTTTTCTTAAGCATCGCCTAAGGTGTACTTTCTGTTGTCTCAATTGTCTCCCGATCCCCCGCGCTCGGAGCCGCCTTCCCAGGCAGCTCCGGCCGTGGCGCCGAGGGAGGCCTCCAGGAGGTCCGGCAGAGGCCACTACAGAGAGCGTCCTCGAGCCCTCGGTCCCCGAGGCACGGCTCTCAGAAATCTCGAGCCGCGATCCTCGAGATCCTCGAGATCCTCGAGATCCGCGATCCTCGAGACATCCCTCGATCCTCGGGATGAGGTGGACGGAGGGGCTGGGCGCCAGGCGTGCGCCCGCCTTCCCCCGCGGAGGCTCGCGCGCGGCGCCCCCCGGGGGAGGGGCGTCTCGAGGCGCGGGCCAGGACGCCAACATGGCCCTCCAGCCGCGGGTCCTGGCCCCCTTCTGTGGGCATCATCGCTCCTATTCATCTGCCTCCTCCTCCGCGTTCGCCTCCTCGCCCCCTCCTCGCCTCCTCCCATCTCGTCCTCCTGCTCCAGCTGCGACTCGTCCCCTCTGCCCATTCTGATCACTCCCCCTGATTCTCACTGTGTCTCCTCCTCCTCCCCTCGCCATTTCCTTCCTCCCGCTGCTCATCCTCCATCCTCCCAGTCCGTACCACCTCTTCATCCTCCTCCGCCTCCTCCTCATTCCTCTGATTAGTCTCCTCCTCGCCTTCCTCGTGCGTAATTTCTCCTCGTCGTCGTCCTCGTCCCTATCCTTGCCCTTCTCCAGCGCCTCCAGGAGAGGATAGTAGAGGGGAGAGGATGGATGTGGTGTCTCCTCTGTACTCAGGAGCAACATGTACACACACACACACACACACACACACACGTGACACCCTTCGTTTAGTCAGCCTGTAGAATAAAGCGGCAAACCGGCATATTGCTCGATGGAACCAACCCAGTGCTGCGTACGCAGCGTTCAACATATCGACGGTCTGTGCGGCCAGCAACTTCATGCCGGGAGCCTTCTGAAAATCGATGAACTACGCAGCAACTTCAGCGGCCTCGTCGAGCCAGAAACCGAGGACACACACGTACACACACCGCGGTTGCGCAACAGATCGCGAAACGGCTCGGCAAAGAATAGCGAAGGGGGCTGACAATATGAGACGACCGCGGGAAAAAAAGACAGAGGCGTATCTCTTTACTGGCACACTGTTTATGGTTGCCTACTTTAGTTTTAGTGCGATGGGAGGCAACGAGGGAGGGATCTGGGACTCGCGTGCGCCGAGCGTCTCTCAAAACCCGCGGCAACAACGTGCCCGACTGGTCGGCCGGCCTCGCCGCAGGGCCCCGTGCACAGCAAGCCGGCAGAGCAACCAGGAGACGCTCAACTGCCCTCCTCATCATCCCATCTCCGTCAAGCTTCTACCGAACCAGCTTGCATCCTGCAGGGATCCTGCAAGATCCTGTGCGCAAGCCCGGGTCCATGCCTCCCTGGCTCTGCAGGACCGCGCAAGATCCGCCGCTCCGGCCGACCCCCCGTTTGCATTGACCCCGTCTCAAGGCTCTCGACTCAGCTCCTCTTCCTACAAGCCAGCAGAGGCAAGAGGGGGTTACAGAGAGGAGGATGAGGAAAGTTAGGGGGAGATCAGGTGGTCCTTCTGCTTCTGCTGCAGCTCGATCCCCTTCCTCGTCCCGCAACCTCAATTAAGCCCTCAGAAGCCCTCTCGAATTCCGCAAGACTTCCAGCACATGTCACCCCCTTCATCCTTCTCCTGTTCCTGCTCCTCCCCCTCCCCTTCCCCCTTCCTTCCTCCACGTCCTCATCCTACCAGCTTTGAATACACCGCGAATCCGACAACCTCTTCATTCTCATCCTCCTCCTCCTGTTCCTCCTGCTCTTCCCGCTCCCCACCCTTCCTCCTCCACCTCCTCCTCCTCCTCTTCCCCCTCCTCACCCTTTCTGCTCCTCCTCCTCCAGATCCTCCTCCTTCCTCCAAGCCTCATCTTCTTGCTCATCCGCCTCAGTCCCGTCCACCCCCCCTCCTCCTCCACCTCCACCACCACTGCCATCTTCATCCTGCCCCTCCCCTCGTCAATTTCCCATCCATATCCTCCTCCTCCTCCTCCTCCTCCTCCTCCTCCTCCTCCTCGACCCCCCTCCCACCCACCGAACAGCCAGCAGCGGAGCTCGCAATGCGGAGACGAGGATCTCAGTGAGGCGACGTCTCCATCAGATATTTCGGGTTCGAGGTTCTCTAGTCTTCATGAGACTAGAGGCACAGCAAAACTGCACCAACAAAAACTCTCGCCGGTCAGCGCGGATTTCTTGGATCCGCGCTGGGCCCCCCCTACCTGGCGCGCGGAGCGCGCCAGGGGCTGCGCCGGAGGCGCCGCCAGGGGGGGCAGCGTTGAGATCTTTTCATCACCACTAAGGCATCGGATTTGTAGAAATCCTGAATCGTTGTTTTTTTTTGGTTTTTTTTCGAACCGACTTTTTGTTTTTTTCGAAAAATTTACGTTTCACGCCGTAGCTGGCCCGATGCCTTTCCAAAGCGAACCTATCGCAAGCTAGGTTTGCGCCAATGTCAGGAAACGCAATCAGAGCCTCATTGGCTCCCGAATCCAATGGGGCACATCATATGCATGCGCCAAAGAGGTTTCTTGGGTAGCTGGGCCAATGGCCCGCAAGGTAAGAGACGCCAGCCTGCGCTCGACTGCTTGCTGCGCAGCGAACGTTTTGGCTGTGGGCCACCCTGCCCAAAAAAAGGGCATGCCATCGTAGACGCGGGCCTTGATCGCACGGGGGGGTCGGGGCGCGCGGTTCGGCCGCGCTTCCCCGAAGCTACACAAGAACCTTGCGTGTGGGATTTCATGTCGGCAAAGCGTTTGCAAGCATGAGTGGCCGATGAGGATCTGATTGCGTTTCCTGACATTGGTGCAAACCTTAGCTCGCGATAGGTTCGCGTTGGAAAGGCATCGGACCAGCTGGGTGAGCACGGGGGGTGGTCAGGGCGAAGAGGAGCAACAGGAACAAAACATATAATCGTTGGGAGAGGAGGGGAACGAGGGGGTGGGGTGAACGGGGGAGGTTATCCTCTACGCCCCGCCCTCGGACCCTCCCCGTCCTCAGCTTGCACCCCCGCCCCCGCCCCCTTGCGCGGGGGCAGAGAGGGGCTGGGGGCCCTGTTTCAGTGAGGCCGCGCCCCCACCCCCCAGAAGCCTCAAACGATATGCAGAGCGTGGGGCGCGCGCTAAGACGAACGGCCATTCTCTAGGTGATGGTGGCGGGGGCCCTGCCGCAACTCTAGAGCTAATCGGACCAGGCGAAAACGTCGAACCGAACGCCATGTGGCAATAGCGGGTTTCAGCTTCACGCGCCCTGGAGACCAGGGCTCACTTTTCGTCATTGGGGCTTCTGTATTGTTAGCTGTGTTTGTCCTGGGAGCCGCGCCGCGCGCCCATCCCCCCTGCCCCCCAAAGCCCCCCCCCCCCGAACGCGCTAGCAAAAGGGGGGGACGGATGGCAGAAAGTACTTCAAAAGGGGTGCCGAAGACGGGGGCGCGCTCCTTACCAACCGTGCCATGAGTGCCCTGATGTTTGGGACGCGCTCGACTTGTGCCCCGCCGCCGATTTCGAATATCTGACCCAAGCCCCTCTGGATCGCCCTCCCCCCTTTCAGTTTCCTCATCCTCCGTTTCCTCTTGGGTGCCTTTCTGTTGCCCGAACGCGCCGTCAACTGTCGATCCCTCGTCCTCTGTGTTCGTTTTCTCCCCCCCCCCCTCCTCTTGGTTTTTCCATTCCTCCGCCACATCGTTCAAGCTTTGATGGGGTTCCTTCGGCTCGGCGGTTTCGCCGATCTCGTCAACCAAAAGGCCCTCGCCTTCACGGCCCCCCGTCGCCCCCCACCCGAACCGCTATGTGGCCCCGTCGGCCTCGACATTATGCGTTGCCACGCCCGCGGGCCCCGCGAAACCAGCAGACCATCAAAACGAGGCGAACCCGCAGAGGTTTTTAATTTCGGGCATCCGTGGAGGCTTAGGCGCGGAGACGAGGCGCACCCCTATCTCCCCGACGAAGGGGGCGGGGCTGGGGGGAGGGGGGGGGGGGGGGTAGTGCGACAGGGGGGAAGAGAAGGAAGGAGGCGTGGAAAGACGGAGGGGGCGAAGCCAAAGGAGCAAGGGAAAGCGATGAGGAGAAGAACAAGGGAGAATAAAGCCAAATCCAGTGGTGATCGAATGCCCCCCCACGCCCGCGCCACGGACGCGACCTCCAGGCGAGTCCCGTGAGAGGAGGAGGAGTCGGGCCCCCCCGCGAGGGGTCGCGGGGCCA
This sequence comes from Prorocentrum cordatum, assembly GCA_963575745.1. Taxonomy (NCBI): domain Eukaryota; class Dinophyceae; order Prorocentrales; family Prorocentraceae; genus Prorocentrum; species Prorocentrum cordatum. Next base: position 485,256 of record CAUYUJ010006669.1, on the reverse strand, counting down.
GAGAGCCTTGCAAGCCATTGCCCATCGAGGTGGTCGGGGGCGGGGCCTTTCAAACCACCCTGCCTGAGCAGTGCGCCTTTCGCCCCCCCCATCTCCCCCAAGCCTCTCTGCGCGACCCCTGTAGTAAGAGGTCTCTTGGTAACGGCGGCGGAGGCGCCCACGCCCCGCCAACATTGGCCCCGATAGGGCACGCGGCGAATGCAACAGCATGGCATAGCATGGCCCCGCATAGCATTGCACCGTTCAGCACGGCATACTATTGCCCAGTGTCGCGCAGTCAAGGGTCTCAGCCGCAGCTCCGCAGCATGGCATAGCAACGCATGGCAGAGCGCTCCATCCCTTCCTCCAGCACCACTCTCATTACCCTCATTCCCCTGCTGCTGCATGCACTGTCAGGGCGCAGACGGCGCCAGTGCTCCGAGCGACGGCTGTCACCGCGGGCCGCCTGCGGCCTACATCGACAAGTCGAGGGCCTTCTGCACGAAAACCTTGATCACATTGTGGACGCGGTCCCAGACGGCAACTGGGGAGACCTTCTTGGCCTGCTGCAGCTGCGTCCTCATCGTCCGCTGGAGCTCGTCCTCGTCACTCTGATGTTTTTTCAACAGGCCGATGATGGCCGCCTCACGCTGGGTGGTGTAGCATTTCAGGATGGCCTCGTCGTGGGCATCTTCTGTCGTGTTGCTGTCCGTAATGCCGTACTTGGCCTTCGTCGTTTTCGAGGCCTTCACGAGGTCGTAGTATGTTTTGCAATCCTACTAGCCCTGTGGACGTAGGCAGTCGAAGACATAGATCCTTTCACCGTCGGCAGCCCTCTGACATTTTTTTTGGGGGGTGACCTAGCCTCCACCCGCCCCTCCCCGAGGTTTTGCCTTTGGAGGGGTTGGGGAAGGGGGGGGGGTCGCGAGTCGCCAGCGCGCCGAAGGTGTCCCAAGATGGCCCCATGGGGCATCCAACGCTTGAAGTTTACACCCAAGATGGCCCAAGTTTGCCAACGACGGCCCAAGATGGCCCCCAGCGTGCCCCTGCGGGGCTACCAAGGCCGCTCCGTGCCAAACCAAGGTGGCGAGAACCACCTTAGCTCACCGCGGGGGCCAGCCAATATTGGCTCAAGGGCCCCACCTCCAAGGCATCCTAGAATCCATGGGCGGCGCGCGAAGCGTGGACCAAAGCCCCCACCCAAGCATTCAAGACCCCAGGTCGTCTTAGATGGCTGCCCAGGGGCCCTCGCGAGACACCCTGGAGTGAAAGCCCCGCGCACTTCAGAATCCAAGACGGCACCACCCCAAGGAACTTGCACTCACAACACCGTTCCTTAAGAAGCTTCAGTGGGAATGCGCGAAGCGTGACGAACGGGCCTTGAAGATGCTAGGGCTGTGTTTCATGATGGACTTCGCGGCCGTCTTGAACAAGCGCTCTATGTCGGTCGTGTCGGCGATCTTGTCGAGGTCGCCGTGCCAGTCGCTGCCGTCGAACATGCCACCGATAACGGCTTGGAAGCACACGGGCGGGCACGCCGTCGGCTCGAGGGGTTCCTTGAGGAACGCAATGGTCCTCTGGCGGTCTCGCTCGAGCAGCTCGGCGCCGTCCCTCGCGATGATAGCCTTCACCTCATCGAAGACCTCCTTCGCGCCAGAACGAATTGGCAAGGAGCTCTGACTGCACAGATCCTCGAGCTTCTTGGAACAACAGGTGAGCTTGTCAAGAAGCGCGATCGCGTCAGGCGAGTCGAGGCGCTTCTCCCCCACTGCGTTGTACTTCGCGACGTCAGCACTGATAGCATTGACGGTCCTCATGCGCATGATCTCTTTGTTCCAGTGCTCCCGCTTCTGGCCATGCTCGGAATTCAGGATGTTGACGAGCTTGTCGAATACAGGCAGTAACTGACCACAACCATCACTTGCATATCCAGACTCCATTTTCAGCACGTCTTCCGAGAGCAGGCCCATGAGCTCGATGGAGCGATCGCCAATCTCTGAAGGTATCTCGTTGTCGGCGTTCGTTTCACGAAGAAACCCATGGATAGTCTCCAGCGTTGCCTGGCGCTTCTCCTGCGTTTTGAAGTCGTCCGTGGTCAGGCTGACGAGGTATGGCAAGAATTGCTGCAGCGTCAAGGCACCTTGAAATTTGGGAACGGCCTCGGCAATCTTCTCCTTCACCTTGCTGGACTCCGCAGGCAGTTTCACAGTCGAGTTCTTGGAGGCAACTTCGAAGTACGACCTCGCAGCCATGAGGAGCTCCAAGTTGGCGTTGGGGCCCACGCCCTCATGCCACATGCTGGCCATGGCTGTCTCTGCAGCCGCACCCAGGTTGGACGCAAACGCCTCGAGCACCTGCGAGAGCGCATGCGCGGTGCCCTCCCTGGCCTTGGCCTTCAGCGACGCGGTGTCGGCCAGAGCCTTGCTGGCATACTCCGCCCGCTGAGTCCAACCAGCAGCTTCATCAGACACCTTCGCGCAGTGCTCATCCAGCGTCGCTTTGGCCGCCGAGTGAGTAGCTTTCGTCTGGCGTATGTCCAGGATCATCGGCTTGAAGAACTCCGACTCTGAAGCCAACACCCCCATCGTGAAGCCGATGAGCCCTTGTCAACCCGTCTTGCTTGGGCCAGCGGTTGGCACGTGGTCGTGCACGAAGGCGAACTCCTTCTCGTACTTGCGGTACTCGCTGTCCCCCACCAGGTACAAGATGGCTCGGCACAATTTGACCCCAGCGTTGCAGCTCTGGCGCAGCGGCTTGCTGAGACCAGCTGGCTGCTGAAGGAGAAACCGCATGATCTCAACGACGATCACCGTGAAACCCACTGACGTCATCGCCGACCACTGTTTCAGCAACGGGCTCAGCACGTACGAACACAGGCAGCGCTCGAAATATTCAGCAGCCTGCGCAGGTAGAAGAGGTATGTCGCAACCTCGGGGGTTGAACGGGTCCCACTCTCTCGGCCCTCGCTCATCAACTGGCAAGCTGTCTTGCTCGAGGGGGTCGCCACCATGCTGGTCATCGAGATCGTAGGGGAAGAATGAGGCGCAGACACTGCGAGTCCCCAAGGTGCCCTTCAGGAGAGACTGCATCATGTCGGAGACGTGCCTGTCGGTAATCTCCCGAGCCAAGGCCGACGGAAACACCATGTTCGTGCTGACCAAGGTCTTCACCCTGTCTTGGAATACGGTCTTGTCGAGGCTGTGCAAGGAACCTCGCTGGACGAGCTTCTGTGCCAAGTCGGCTGCTTCGAGACGCTCGCTGAACTTCGTCGCCGCCTCCCTTTGCTGAGGGTCATCGCTGTTCGACCAGTCGTCCCGCAGCTTCTTCATCCGAGATCGGGCATGCGAACAGGAAACCCCATCAAGCCCAGCCCCACACACTGTGAGGTTCACGCTGTCGATACGCACCTGGACCCAGTCTGGGAACGGCATCTGGCCCTTCCTGGCACTGCAAATCCCACCAGCCCTCTGGGCGCCGATGGTTTCGGGAGTTTCCTCTTCCACCCACCCTTCTTCCCCTTAGGGGAGGGGTTTACCCCTCCCCCTACCCCCCCAATGGACCTGGCTGGACAGGGGGTGTCGCGAGTCTTCGGAGCGTCGGAAACGGCCTCGGCGAGGAAGCCAAACTCATTGGTTTATCCTGGTGTTGGCACCGTTTTGGCCGCCCGGGGGGGGACCCTAAGTAAAGCCCCCCCTCTTGTTTGGTCGATCTCCTCCAAGATGGCCCCAAGAAGCGCCCATGAGGCCTCAAGAGGTCCCAAGATGGCCCCATGATGGCCCCACGAGGCACCCAAGAGGCACCCAGGAGGCCCCCAAGAGACCCCCAAGGGGCCCCAAGATACCCCCTAGAGGCACCCAAGATGCTCCAAGAGGCCTCGCGGCGAGAATGACACATTATTGATTTTACGAAGGTGTTAGTCACATGTTGGCTTCTTGGGGGGGGCACTGATTAAGATGACTCCAGAGCGCCTGGGGGGGGGGGCCAATGTCCTCCAAGATGGCTCAAACCATCCCACCAAGATGTCTCATAATGGCTTCCGCTGCGTGCTGCCCACTTCCCTGATCGAAGCCATTCCTCTGGGCATCGTTGCTGGATGTGCTGGTGGTGACCCGCGAAGCGTCAACAATTGACCGCTTATCATCGGCGTCCGCGTCCTCGTCGTCCTCGTCCTCATTGGCGCACGGCTTCACGGTGGGGATCCAATATTGACGCCGACCTTGTGTCCAGAAAAACCCTGGCAAATCAGTCTCCTCGACGGGCTCCCGCCGTCCATCATCATCGTCTACAGCCATCGCGTTCCCCTCGCCGACGTCGCCGTTGTCGCCCGCAGCATCGGTCAGCTCGGCGGCGTCCTGCTGCTTCTTCTGCTGCTCCTCTGCCTGCCTCTCCGCCTATTTGATGTTCTGGATGCCTTGGCGAACCTCGTCGTAGCCGACGCCGCCGAGCCTGAGCTTCTTGTACTCTGGCATCTCCCCGAGCCCGTGAGAGATGAGGAAATCGAAATAGTTCTCAGTCTGGTCCTCTCTCAGCTGATCTTCCCACCTTCGCTGGGTCGTTCGGGCCCCTGCCTGGGAGGGGCCCGAACGACTCAGCTGATATTCCCCTGTGTGCGTGGCTGCAGAGGGGACGTGCGGTGACCGATATTCGGGGCATGCTTGGCTTCGGGCCATCGTGGGGCCGCAATCGGACCCCCCTGGGGCAACGGGCTGGCCTCGGAAGTCCCCGACACGGCCCTAAGATAGCCCAATGGCGGCCCAGGCGGGCCCCCCAAAAGGCCTTCAACGTTTCCCTGTCGCGATTTCCAAACGACGTCTCGTTTTTTTGTCAAATTTGGAAGTGCCCTTGGAACACGTTGGCCCACTGGAGCTCGCCCCGTGGCCGCTGGCGGGGCCCCGACCCCAGAGGGCCCCACAAGTGCGTTCGAACGCGGATTCCAGCAGGCCCAATATCAGTCTCAAGGGGGCCCCAGCGCGGCCCCAAGCTGGCTCCACGATCGGTCGCCCGATGGACCCTGGAATGGGCCCCCACAGCGCGGGTTCCAAAAACACCCCAGCCCCAGCGCGGCTCCCTCTGGGCACCACGATGGCTGCACGGGCCCCAACGCAACCCTAAGAGGGCCCCACAATGCGGCCCTGCCCCCGCCCGCGCGCAAACCAGAATTTTGAAGTCAAAGTTCTGGTTTGGGGCGGCGGCCGCCCCCAAACCAGAACTTTGACCTCAAAGTTCTGGTTTGTTATTGCAACGTCAGTCTAGCACGTCGGTTGGCCACCCACCTCTGCTTGAACTCCTCCCAGCACGCGCTCTCCTCCAGGCCGTACTCGTAGAGGGCCCCGATCCCTGACAGGCAAGGCTCATCGTTGACAAGCACGCCCTTGAAGTACGACTTGAGGTGGTCGGGGTGGCGGAGATCCTGGATCGGCCTGCCCGTCTCCTTAGGTTCCCTGCCATCGGAAACGTGCTTCTTGCATTCGTCCACGGTGAGGCCCCTCTTGCGCAAGGTCGTGCGGCAGAAGGCCTTTGCCCCCTGAGTCACATTCGCAGCGAAGAACGGTTTGATGGCACCTGTGGGGAGTTCTCTGGACTTCTCAAGCATTGCAACTGCATTGGAAAACGACTCGTCGAACTGCTTCTCAGAGTTGGCTTTCGTGAGGACCTCCATCACCGAACCCTCATGCCCAAATGAATCCAATGCAGTCGTTGCACACCTCTCGCACGATGGTCCGATGGCTGTGTAGGTTGGTTCGCCTTTCTTCACGACGACCTCGTATGCGCCCCATGCCCCATCAGCAACATATGTTCTAGCACACGACTTCCTCATGCAAACGAGCTGCCCCTGGCCTTTTTTCTCCTTGTGGGTGAAAGACATGAGGCGGAACCGACTGGTGAGCCTGCCAGGCACTCTCTTGCTCCTGGCGCAGTCCTTCTCTGGGGTGTCCGCCGCGCCGCCGACGCGCGACGACGAGGGCGCCGTCATGAGCTAAGTCTGGCGACCCGCACCTGCAGAGGAACCTCCAGTCCTGGACCCCACTGATGACGGTGGAGGCCACATTCTCGGTTGCTTCCCCACGGTCGCAACTTTCGCCTTACGGTCTGACATGAAACTCGGCAACTCGGCGCGGCCAACTGGCCCTGAGGGCACTGAGAGTGCAGGTCTGACAATTCAGTAAAAAAAATAAGCCCCCGTGCTTGGGCCAAGGGCTACCAGACACGGCCCAACTCGCTCAACCATTGCTGAAGGCCAACGGCTCCTGAGACTCCCTATTCAGGGAAAGCACAGCGCCCACGCAACTCACTGTTCAGGGACCTCGCTGCTCAGGCAACTCACTGCTCAAGGAACTCACTGTTCAGGGACACGCAAACTTCACTGTTCAGGGTCCTCACGGGTCAGGGAAATCACTGTTCAGGGTCCTCACTTCACTGTTCAGGGCCCGCACTGTTCAGGGCCCTCGCTGTGCAGGGAACTCACTGGCCGAATAACTCACTCGCCAAGTCCCGACACGTGCCATCCTGCGCCTCCTGATGCTTACCTTCTGTGACCGCTACGCGCGGGATGCTGATAAGTACTAAATGTGTTGAGCTGCTGTACCCGCTGTTGTCTGCGTTGTCTTTGCCTTTTGTGTTGCGATGCTTTGTTGGATATGTTAGAAGCTGCCTGTTATGATTGGGCATGGCTGTTAAGGCATCTGGAACACATGCTATTGTAATATACTGGTCCCCTTGGTTGGATGCGAGACGCCTCGCGAGCTATGCGATGCCTATGATACCGCGTGCTATGCTGACGTACGTTGTGTTTCTATGTTGTGAACCGCTCCGACCTGACATGCATTGTAATGCTGTGCTACATCCACAGCTGGTGATGCGCACTTGACCCTTATGCTATGCTATGCGATGCCATTCTTGGCGTGCTACGCGCTGCCGTGCGGAACCGAGGCCCAACGGGGAAGCTGACGGAGGGAGGTGGGGGTGAGGATCAAGGTGAAATAGCGAGCGGCGAAGCGAAGACCTCATCACGGACAAACTGACAGGGGCATCGATGGTCTCGCACCTCCAGTGCTGAGCGAATGGCAAAGCTCATGCTCACGCATCTTCCCTCCATGTCATCCGCATCCTTCCATTCTAAGTCCTCCCCATCCTCCTCGCATCCTTCTCCTCCCCATCCTCCACCTCCTCCCCGCCGCAGTCCCGCATCTATCCAACCCCTGCTGGTAGCCACCTCGCGGTGGCGGCGCTCTCTTGCACGTGTTCCTGGAGCCCCAGAACCAGAATCCTAAGACCGCACCTGCGGACGAAATCAAACCAAGCATGCAGCTGGCCAGCTGGCCTCGCCCAAGCTGGCGAACGTGCGAGCACAGCTGGCCACGAAGCGAAACTGCGAGCAAGTTGCAGGGTTGCTCCATGCTCCCTGGGGCCTCAGAGGGGCCTTCTTGGTGCCGACCTAGGACTATCAGCTAGTCGGAGTCGGAGTCCACGGCATCGCCCTTAGACTCGTAGTCAGCGGGCGGCGCCACGACCGCGTTGGGGACAGCAGTACTTCCCGAAGAGGACGACGACGAAGACCAGCCCGAGTCGACCAGCGCGGCCATGCCTCCACCGTCAGGAGCAGCGACAAGGTTGTCAGCCCCGTCGTGCGGGATGACGTCTGGCAGCGTGATGATGTCGGGCGTGCAGTCCACGAGCCTCTGGCAACGAATGGTGAAACACTTCTTCACCTGGATCACGGGCTGCTCGATGGACACGTTGTCGGAATGACAGATGTACTTGCGTGCGAACTGCTTCTTGAGCTTCTTCTCCTCCTTGGACTCCCAGGCCTTCAGATCCATCATGCGAGGGCTGCTGGTCTGCTTGTAGCTGATCGTCATCACGTTCGGGAGGACGAATTTCCCCGACGTCTTCAGAGATTCCTCAATCTCCTTCGAGAGCCACTTGATCACGCTCAGCGCCTTGCCCTGCGAGATGTGCACGTCCTGCGCGAGCTTCTTGTGGAGCTCCATGCGCGCGAAGGCCAGCGGCGCAACGGCGGCTGGTGACCCTGAGCTGGCGCCTGGTGACCCCGCTGCTGGGCTGTTGTCGGTCACCGAGGCCGCTGCGCTGGACCTGGCGGGGGTCGCCATCGCTGGGGCGTCAGCGGCGTCGACATCAGGTGCTGCCACCGCTGGGTCACTCTGCTCGTCGCCTGGCCGCGGTCCCAGAACGTCTGCATGACCTGCTGCTGCCATCGCTGCTAGCGTGTTCTGGTCGGAGGGGTGGCCAGGGCCAGGGCCTGGTGGGGCCTGGACTCGAAGATACCAGCCCTTGCGGCCAAAACAGCTATACAAATACGGCGTTACAGTCGAAGCCCGTCGTTATGTATTGTGTGTTTTTTGTTGTCGGTTGTCGTCGTCGTTGCTAATCGGCCGTTGGACCCGTTATCGATCGCCATCGTTCGTCGTGGCGGGCCGCGGCTCGCAACCTCTAGTTCTGCCAAGAGACCCGAGCCCACATAAGGAGACCCCAAGAGAAGGCACATCCCTACGCCCTTTACCGACGCATGCGTGTTTGATGGACGTTTCATGTTGAACGCAGGCGTTTGCACGCAGAACATTGGCTCGGCCACAACGCCCCAGACCATTCCAAAATCCGCCGATCCCCTTTTTCATGGGACACCTCGGCACGTGACGCCGTCTGTTGTGGACACGCTTATGTCAGAGCGGCCTAAGCTTGCGCCGTTGTAGAGTGCGCCACATAGATTGCACGTTGCTGTATAATGCCTTGCATAGCTAACGCCAAGTAGGCGCCACCGCATGTCTAACTTGCACCACAAAGCACGCACCACACCGAGCGCATTGCAACATTGCAAGCAGCACCCGCAGTCGTGACCCCCAACGTTGCACCCGACGTTGTCGTCATTACGACAACGACGACAACGCCAGACGAACAGTGAACGTGTTCGAACATAGTCGTGGTTGCCGTCGTGCTGTCCTGCCATCGGCGTAAGCATGCCCTGACCATGCATATATGATCAACGCTTCGCGCGTCCCCGTCACCCATCTAGAGATTTCCCTATGAGAAGTGTTTGGAACAGAGGGTGTGTAATGGGAGCATGCAGCGCACGCCATGCAGCGCAACGCAGAAGGCACTGAGAGAGCCCTAAGTGAGTGCCCAAGGTTACCACAGGGGGGGGGCCCCGGCAGGCCCAATGGGGGTCCCAAGAAGGCCCTGGGAGGCGCACAAAATCAGCCCAAGAACCCATTCAGGGACGGCGTCAGGAGCACCGCGAGGCAACGCGGCAGAGAAATCCCGACGCGTCGCGCACCCTCAACCGCCACTCCCCATAGGAGATGCCAGGGCGGGTTGCCTTGACCAAGGGCGGGTGGCAACACGCTTTGTGACAACATGTAGCCGTGCACCCTAAGACGCCCAAGGACCCAGCAGACCGAGGGCGCAGAAAACGCGTAGCCCAATATGGAGGCTTAGGGGTGCCCATTCGGATCCCAAGGGCTGAAACAGCGACGATGAATCGCCGAAGAAGTGACCATCGATCATTTGCACAGAACAACGCGCGGTGAAACCAACCGAGCTTGATCACAACTTGCCTCCACGGGCTCGGCCGTGGGCCGTGGGCGTCCTCACGCCCAAGACCGCATCGTGACTGACGAAGGGCGCCCTCGCGCCCGAGCCTTGCGAATCACACGACATCAAACTGGAAGCGTGACATATGGCTCAAGGTTGCAGGGCATGGGGCCGCGCGACGTGGGCGACCATCCCTCCCCCTCGTCACCCCCCCTGGAATCAAGACAATCCCTACATCCTACTTCCCTTCACCATGTTACTCCTCCTACGTTCTTCCTCCTTCCTTCCCCTGCAACGCAAATATTGGAAGCGCACCTACTTCTTGCTCCCATACAATTGCGTAGCAGCTGACTCCTCAGCTCCACGCATATCGCGACGGAGCTCACACCTTCCCTCGACGCGATGCCCACGCGTCGCAAACGGGTCGAGGCTGTCCAGTGGCTCGGCATTGCTGGCAGCTGCGGCCGCGGCGGCACTGCTGCACCTGAGCGATGCTGCTGCCCCTGGGGAGGCAGCAGTCGCACCGAAAAACTCTGAGTTACCCCCTTGCTTCGGAGGCGCAGCTCCGTCGCGTGAGTTCCTCTTCGCTGGCATGGGCTCGCCATCGACAGGTGGCGGCCTCTTGGCGCTGGCGCGCGCCTGTGACTGAGACACGCTAAAAGGTGGAGGACTGACCTCCGCAGCAGAAGCGGCCCTGGGGCTCGGAGGGCTGGAACCTGAAATGTCAATCAACTCGCGCCGAGAAGGTTTCGAAAGCTTCGCAAGCCAACCACTGGGGGGTGTTACCTTCTCGGGCGCTGCGCTGGCACCGCCCGCGGGAGCCGCCTCGGACACATGCCCGCGGGCTCCGAGAGAAGCCGCTTCAGCTAAATCTGCGATGGTGGAGGCAGGGCCCTCCGCCCCAACCTCCCCAGGACAGCCACTGAGGCTGACACCTACTTTCAACTGGCTCATCACGGGCTTGTTTTTTTCATCTTTGGGGGGGCTCGGACTCTGAGACTGGGTGGCCTGGGCGGCGCTGCCAGCGCCGTCTTCGCGCTTCTCTTGTGCACACTCCGAAAGGTCATCCCCTGGTTCACGCATCATGCGGCGCACATGTGCTTGGAACTCATCTGCTGGCACCTCTCGCGTTCCAGCGATGTGAATACTAACAGGAACGTTAATCGTGGCCGTGCGGAACCACGTCTGCGGCATCTCTGGCAAACGCAGGTCAATATGAATGTGCCCCGCGACCTCATGCGGCTGAAGAGCCACCATCCGTGCGACAAAGTCGCAGAACAAAAAAAGCCTGAACTGCAATATTGCTTGACAAACGCGGCTGCGGCTGCGGCAAGAGCAGCTGGCGACGATGTTATTGGGGGTATCCGTGGACAATGCTGAAATGCAGCCGTGTACTTCCACGCGTGCAATTCACCAGAGACGAAACTCTACCACCGAGCATGCAGAGACAGCCCAGACGCCCAATGCCCCCCGAGATCCCCACGCACCTAGAGCCCCCAGACACCCCCAGACGCAAAACGCCCCAGACACCCGAGACGCGGCCCAACGGGCCCCCCGACACTCAGAAACGCTTCAAAGTACAGACACCCAACACGCCAGAATCCCGAAGACGCCTCAGTGTCACAATTTTCGTCCGCGAACCAACTCGTCGAACCCCACGAAGGAGGTATGAGGCACATGGGGCGACTTGGCTGAATCATGTTCATGCCCAGAACGTTGCCACATATGTGTCCCAAAAGAGCCACGGGTGCAAAACCACCGTTGCGTTTCCGTGTTCGGGCACGGAACCAGCCCAACAACGATGAGAGCCATGCCGGCTGGCATCGCGGTCTGAGACAGAAGCTAATGCCAACAGTTCAGAGCTACATATTGGGGCTGCAGCAGGGGCAAGGGATGGGGCTGGGGCAGGGGCTAGGGCCAGGGATAACGCTGAGGCGAAGGCGAAGGCTACGGCAAATGCTAGGGAGAGCTCGGGCCACGGCTCGGGCGAATGAAAAGTTGAGGCGAGGGCGAGGGCTAAGGTTAGATCCATCGGGTAAGGCTCGGATCAGGGCGAAGACTAAGACTCTGGCTAGGGCTGGGGTTCTGGCTAATTCGAGGGCCAGGGCTGAGGCTAGGGCTAAGGCCAAGGCCAGGGACAGGGCTGAGGCTAGGGCTAGCTGTAGGGGCTACAGCTAAGGCGGATCTGACGGCTAAGGCGATGCACGCACGCATGCGCGCCCAACTGATATGCCCTTTGCGACCGCCGTCCGTCAAGGTAGCGCGCCGTTGTTCCCGCGTGCCCTCAGGCGCGCGTATAGCGGATCTTTCGGTGCAAGCTACATAGGCGCCGCGCACGATCCAGCCGAATGGCTCCAGTAGAAGGCAGCACAGCCCCACCACCACGCCACTCTTCCGCACCATCCGCCAATCACCCGCAAAATAGCTCGGCAGGTTTGCTATGCATCTTGGCGCAGAAAAAACAGCATGAGAAACTCATCTGCCGCCAAGGGTTTTGCAAGTCTTTCGCGAGGCCCCTCCGCCTGCAGAGCCGAATGCTCATGGACTCGCTTGCGTCGGCAGCGCTGCCTCATGCCCTCCGCCGAGCGCCGCAAGGCTCGCCCGCGCGCCGCGGCGGCCCAGGCCATGGCCAAGAATGAGCTACCGATGCAACCATCATCGCCGCCCCACCGCCTACAATCGCGCGCGCTGCCCCCCCCCCCCCAACCCTGGCAAGGTGCCCGAAGTGCAGCCCTGCCGCAAGCAACCACGTGCGTAGCCTACTCCGCGTTCTTACGCAATCAGCCGCGCCGCTCGCCACTAAGCCCCAAGCCCGCGGCCCGTGCATCTACCTGACTTGCGGACCAGGGTCGGCATCGCGCGCCGACGAATGCACGATCGTCCGCCGAGTCCGCGCGGCCTTTAGAAATTTCACTGGACCAGCCAAGCGCACCCCCCCTTGCACCCGCCCCTGACACTGCGCCACGCAACAAAACCTGCAGCAGCAAGCGACCTGGGCTGGGAAAGGCCAGCCAATGTGCCTGCGCGGGCCGAGGTAGGGCAGTGATATGCGAGGGTTTAGGTTGCGCGTGGACACGGGCGTCTGCCAAATGCTTGCTAAGTACCTGCCGCGTGCGCATTGGGGCACCAGGCACGGGCTACATGAGCATGCACCTGCTGCCTTTCATCTTTCTACTGCCACTCGGTCGGCGGGGGGGGGGGGCGGCGCAGGCGCAGCCCCGCCAAAGAACTGCCGAGGGCGAACTTCAACGTGGTCGTCTCGCTGATGCCATCGCTCGTCACCCCGTCGTGTTCTCGGCCTCTCCTGCTTGGTCCCGTCGGCGTCGCTGGCTCGGTCCCTTGCCCGTTGTGCAGATTCTGGCTTCTCCCTCACGCGCGTGGCTGTCTTGTTTTCCGCAGGCCCATCAGCGCGCGCGCCATCACCTGCCACGCGGCGTGCCATTGCACTTTTCCGCCATCGTCTTGCTCGGGCGCGGGGCTGCCGCCGCTTCGCGCGAGGGGGGGGGGGGGGGGTAGATTGCGAAAATTCAAACCCAAAATGCACGCTGGCTTATTCCCAAGCCTGTCCAAGTGCGCATGGTGTGTGTGGGGGGGGGGGGGGGTAGATTTCGAGAATCGGCCAAAGGTGCCTCCTCTGCGACATGACATCAGCGGTCCGAAATGCGATCGCAAGCGCGACGACGGTCGGGCTCATGGCTGTTTTCGCGCCCACGCAATCTGCGACGCACGCCGAACGGTGGCAGCCTTGCGCCCAAGCGATGCGAGCACCGCCGACCTTCGGTCCTCAACTGGGGACACAACATCCTGACTTCGCCGAACATCGAGGCAACTTCTAGGCTCGAAAAAAATTTTCGCGCGGGGTACTCCGCGCGAGAATTTTTTTCGACGCGTCCAATTTTTTTTTGGACAGTTCGAAAAAAATTTCGCGCGGGCAATGCCGCGCCGCTGTTCCGCCAAAATCGTTTTCGCGCGACATACTGGGCTGGCCGACGCACGCCAAAATCGTTTTCGCGCGGCATGCGGGGCTGCGCTGCGGACGCCAAACCAGTTTTCGCGCGGGCGACGGGGCTGGCTGGCGCTGCTGTGCACATGCAAGTGGGCATGGCGCGTGGGTGGGATAAGGGTGCGTTCGGCGCCGCATGGGGGCATGCCGACGCGAAGATGGTGAAGTGACTGCGGCAGTGCGAACTGATTGCGCGCATGCAAGCAAATGGGGCGGGCTCGCGGTGCGGATGGTGCACGTGGGAGTGGACGAGATGACAATCGATCGGATATGCTGCTCGGGCGTGGCGTAGACGCGGCGGAAGCGCCCTCGAGGGCGGAGGGGGGCAGGGTGGGTGGGTGGGTGGGGGGGGGGGGATGTGGGACATGCGCTCGACGATCGGAAGGGGCCGCGGGCGCGCGCGTGCTTCGCTCATGGCAACGACGTGCTGAAACTGATGCGCTATGGAATGGTCGCGGGGGTGAGCGTCGGACGGGACGCGGAATCGGATGGGGCAAGGTGGTGGCGCGTCGAAGGGCTGTGGTGGTTGACTGGATGGGCTAAGCGCGCAAGGGCCATGACGCGCCCACAAGCCCTGGCGCGCAAGGAGGGTGCCATGCGCGGAACAGGAAGAGGGCGCGCGAGACGCGGCGGATAGGATATTTGGGCGCGATGATGTGGCCAGGGTCGGGTAGCGCGTCGGATGTGACGCGTGGCGCGTGGAAGTAGACTTGGGTGCCTGAGGGGCGCTACCGCTGTAAGCAATGGAGCATGTGGTCCCTGGAAGTGGGCGGGATAGGCGCGCGAGTGCGAGAGCGCGGGCTTCGGGCGGTGGACAGGAGAGGGTAGGCACGTATCAGATTCGCGGCTAAGGGCAAGACCAATGGCCTGCTGGGGGGGGGGGCGATGGGGCCTTAAGACGCGCGCGGCGCAGGGGTGTGCCAGGGGCCTTCGGTTGGCCAAGCGGAAAGTGAGACGCATTCGGTTTGACTGGCTGGCAGAAGCTTGGCTAGGGCTGGCGAGGGAAACTCGCGGTGGGCTGTGAATGCATCGTTCGGAAATGGCGGGGGTTGGGATGCGCCGCTGGTTTCCGCTTGCCCGCAGAAGTCGGGGCGCGTTGGCCGCGGCGGCTTGCGGGGCGCGGCGTCGGGAAGGAGGGGGGGGGAGGGGCGGGGCGGGGGTGCGGGGGGGCAGCGCGGGAGGGCGGGGGGCGGGCGTGTCTGGCGCTGGAGAGCAAAAAGCAGATGTGAGTTTGCGCTGGACAGCGCACGAGCGCGAGGTGGGCCCAGCTTGGGGCCGACAGTGGCGACTGGCGTCGTTGATGTTTCTGGTGTTCGCAGTCTGCGCGCGCGTTTTGTTGGCGTTGAGGGTGGGCTGGGGCGCGGGCCGCGATGGCGTCGGGGCGAGTTGGCTTCGGTCGGTGCGCGGCGAATGTGACAAGTCTGGGGTGGATGGCGGGGCGCGGCTGTTTTCGGGCTTCAAGCGTTTGCAGGTGTTGGGGAAGGTTCGCGCTGGGGGTCCGCATGCGCGCGTGAACTGACTTGCGATCGGGCGCGGTAGTTGGGGCGAACAGACAGCCAACGCTAAGCAGCAGTTAGAGCAAGGGTTGCATGGGCGGCCCGCGGGCCATGCTGCAGGCGCGGAAGAGGGGCGGGCTGGCGCCGAGGACGGTACTTTTGGAAACGCAAGTGGGGCGGCATGGCAATAGGGCGGGCGTTAGGCGTCGGGTTTGGGACGTGCAAGCGCAGAGGCGCATTGGGCACGGGATGCATGCGTCGTCGCGCAAGGGTTTTGAACGGGCTGGATGGCGGGCGTTGCGCGCGAACCATTACGGAACGCGCGCTTCGCGGCAAGCTGCGCGGCGGGGTTGCGAGAGGCAGTCGGCGCCGTTTAGGGGGGGGGGGGGCGCGGGGATTCCTTGGCTCGGCTCGAGGCGGCTGGAACAAGCGCTGCTTGGAGAACGGTCAGTCGTCTCGGCTGGCTTGATGAGGCGGGGCGCGAGGCAAACCGACGCAGATGCGGGCGGTCATTCAAGCAAGTTGGGCCCCAAGCGCGCGGCGCCTGGTCGGCGAAGCGCGGGGCGGGTGACGGATTCGCGAGCTTGCGGCCGCAGTTGGGCCCAAGCGATTGCGGCAATCGGCGCGGTCAGGCGCGGCACTGGCCATTTGAGGCGGGTTGCGGTTGAATGTCTGGCACGGGCTGGGGGCGGGTGGGTGCGCGCGCAATGGCGGGGTTTGGGGTGGATGCGTGGGCGGGGCGTGGTGCCGATGGCAGTAGTTGTGGCAGGTTGGCCTTCAAGGGTTCGCAGTTGTCGCCGCGGCGCCGATGGAATACGACGCGCGGGGGCAAGTTGCGTCGGCGAGGCGAAAGGTGTGGCGAACGCTGTGCAGACGGGCTTGCAGAAGCCGAGGTAAGCGAGAGGTTTACGGTTTACGGGGCCGCGGCAGGCGAAATACACATTGATGTCGGGATTCAAAGCAGCGTCGGGTTCATGGGCGCGCAGAAATGTCGGTTGAATGTTTGCGGCGGTCGGCGTCGACGCGGTTGGGAACTCGGGCGCCGCGGCGGACCGCGCCCGAAGATCGCGGACGGTTGGGCAAATGGGGGGGGGGGGGGTCTGCGGTGGATGAAGTAGTCGGGTTTGTAGGTGTTGGTCGGAATTGGCGCACGTCGGATGTCAAAGCACCAGGATGCCGAGGCGCGCTGGGCGCGGCCGCGGGCGGAAGAGGCGTAGGGGGCGGGGGGGGGGGGTCGAGGCGAGCTGGGGCGCGCATGACGCAGCCGAGGTGGAACTGTCGCGGAGCGATGGCAATATTTCGGGCAGTCTGGGGCGCGCACGGCCACGCCATGCGTGGTGGAAAGGTCGGGCGGGCCTGCGTTTGTTATCTGGGGTCGGTGCATTGCGGCGCGCGCGTGGGTTCGCGGAAGGTTGGGTCGGTCGGCTTGGCGGGTGTCAAGGGTTGTGGCTTTTTTGGCTGAAATGCGCCAGGGACAGGTTGGGTTTGAGGTCCCGAGTAAAGTGCCACCGTCGGCGTTGGAGAAATTAGCTGAGGGGTGCGAGGGCCTCGGGGCGGCATGGGCACATCATGGACCCCATGGCGGCGGTTTACGCAGCCCGCCGCCCGAAGAGGTCGCAGGACCTTGGGCGCGGGGTGCAGCGACAGCTCGCGGCGGATGGTTCGGCACATGTCGGCGAGCTTGGAATTTGCGCAGGCCGACCTAGCGGGCTAGCCGCAGCTGGGCGATGTTGAATTTTGTTTGCGTTGCTGCGATGGTTCCTTGGGTGTGGCGTCGGCGGGGTTGGCCGCTGTTCGCGGGCGTTGAGATACGTTGGCGGCCAAGCTTTCTCTGCGCGTAGATGGGCGGTGGTGGGGAGACCTGCTGGAGCGCAAGCGGGTTTGCGCCAGGGGGCGGTCGTCGATGTTGATTGGCGCGGCGGGCCAGAAGAACTGACGCGCGTAGGGTTCAGAAGGCTGGTAAGGCGTGGCGTGGTCGGCGTAGCTGGCGGTGGTCGGTGGTTTTGGCATTCCAAACGGGGCAGAGGTTGCCGCTGCCTGGGCTTCGCACGCTCGCGGCGGGGTCAAAGAGGTCGAGTTTGTGCCAGCATGGTTGTGACATGGGTTGGTGGTGCAGCGTTAGAATGCATGGAGGGGGGTCGCGCTTGCGCGGCCTGTGGCGCATAACCAGGGCTGGCCTCGGGGCAGCTGGCGGGATTTAACGCATCCTGGTTCGCGCAAGCAACCAGCAGTTGTGGTGGTGGCATGGGTTGGAGGAGGCTCGCATACATTCAAGTAGGTCGCGCTGGTCAGTCGGACGCTTGCGCTGCCTTGTATCGAAGAGCAAGCAGAAACTGTGTCAGGCTGCGGACGGGCGGCCTGCGGGCGATGCAATAGGTTTGGCATGGAACCGCGGGCGGCGAGTGAACATGTCTGCCTTCCGCGCGCATGCAAAACGCGCGGCGGTCTGGTGGGCGGCCCGCGGTAACGTGTTGCGTTGGTCGGGGAGGCGGCGGCCGATGTGGCCTGGCGTTGTAGCGTTGGCAAGAGTTGATGCAGATTGCGTTCGGCGCGCTCGCAGTGGGCGGTGTATATTGGGAGCGGGGGTGGTGCCAGGTGGCGGCGTACCTTAGGCGCCGCGGTGTTGCGCAAGTTGGGGTTAACACGGTCTCAAGGCTTGCGGTGACTTGGCCAGTTGGCGCAGGCAGCGGGGGTTGAGGTGTCCGAGTATTCGAGAGCCCGCGCGGATTGCCATCGGTTGTAAATAGAAAGCTGACTCGCGGAATATGACGCACATGGTGGTGGCGCGCGCCGCGGCGTCGTTCGGGCCAGCTGGGGCTGCTTCGGCATGGCGCTTCTGGCAACGCGCATCGGTTCGTAATTGCAGCGCAGAACAAACGCACTGGACGGGCCAGCGCCTGCGACCCGCCCGCGGCACGCCCGCCTCGCGGCGCGTTGGCGGCACATCGGCACGGCCGCCCGCCCGCCGTAGAAGGCGCAGCGCGGCCGCGGCACGGCCCCGACTTTGCCCGAGGGTACTTGGTAAACGCACCAACGCGGTCCCGCGAACGCGTTCTCGCGATGTCGGTCTCTGGGTATCATTGCGCAGCTGCTTTCGGACCCTCTTGGGGTTGTTTCGGCGCCCTCTTAGGCCCAAAGGCTTTGCGATGGTCGGTCGGGGGGCGGGCCACACGGCGGCCTCGATAGGGCCCACGACATCAAAAGGAAGGGCATCACAATCCGCCACGGGGAAGAGCGCCAACGCGACCGACCTCGGGGTACCACCCGATCTAACCGCGGGGTAATCGAGACGCCACGTTAGGCCAATATGCCCCCTCGCCCGCGCCCGCCAGGGCCCGAGGCACCGTGCCCCAGGAACGCCCCAACGTTGCCCAGACGAACGCCCACCACCCCGATCACGCAAGAATGATCGCGCAACCGCTCTTGGGGCCGCATTGGCCGACGTGCATCGGAGTCGTCTCTGCGCCCCCATGGGGCGCTGCAACGAACGACGCGGCCCCTCAGGCGCTGCCGAGGAGGGCACCGCCAACAGTTCCGAGACGCCCTTGGTGGCGGAAGGGCGCCACCAAGCTTCTCGGGCAGTCACGCGAACGCTGCCTGGTGTGACATCTCTTGTTGCCTTCCTGCGCCCGCGCCCCGCGCGCGGCGCGTTCGTGGCCCATCGGTGCCGCGCCCCACCCGCGCTGCGACCTACCCGCGCAGCGGGCCGCCTGCGCCGCGACGCGCCCGCGCTGCGACGCACCCGCAAGGACGACGACGACGACAACGAGCAAACCACCCATCGCGGATCCCCACTTCAGCGGCGCACCCTGGGAGATTGCGAAACCGTTCGGCCGAGCCGCGCTGATATTGCGCTGAGGTCTCTGCGCAGTTGGTTTCGGAGGCTGGTTTGGCATGGCGTTTCAGTCACTGCGCGCTTGGTGCTGCTGGGTTGGCATCGGGCTTGGCGTCGGCAAGATGCGCCGACTGAGTCCCATCAGCCCTCTGGGCGTCGGTGGTTGAGGGAGTTTCCTATTCCGCCCCTCCGTCTTCCCCTTCGGGGAAGGGGTTTGCCCACCCCCCCCCCCCCCTACACGACCTGGGCAGGGGATGGCGCGAGTCGTCGGGGCACCCGAAACGGCCTCGGCGAGGAAGCCAACATCATAAGTTTTATTCTGGTTTTGGCCCCATGTTGGCCTCCTGGGGGGGGGGGCTAATTAAAGCCCCCCTCATGTTTGGTCGATATCCTCCAAGATGGCCCCAAGAAGCGCCCATGAGGCCCCGAGAGGTCCCACGATGGCCCCGATATGGCCTCAGGAGGCCCCCAAGAGGCACCCAGGAGGCCCCCAAGAGACCCCCAAGATGCCCCGAAAGACCCCCCCATCGACACCCAAGATGCTCCAAGAGGCCTCGGCGAGAATGCCAATAATCAATGATTCAAGTGGGGTTTTAGCCGCTAACATGTTGGCCTCGCGTGGGGGGGCCACGGACTAAGATGGCCCCAACAGCGCCTGGGAGAGCCCAAAGCGACCTCCAAACCCAAGACATCTCAAGATATCTCACATTGGCTTCCTCTGCGTGCTGCCCCACTTCCCTGGTCGAGGCAATTCCTCTGGGCATCGTTTCTGGATGGGCTGGCGGGGACTCGCGAAGCGTCAACATTTTTTATGGTTTATGATGGCACGATGTCGGCGCCGAGTTCGGCTGGCTCGGGGCCAACAGGTGGGGCGGCGACGCCAAGGCACGGGCGCTGACGGACAGAAAGAAAATTATGAGGGGAGTGCGCATGATCCTGGACGCGCCCCATAAGGGGGCAAAGCGGCGTGTTGAGCCAAGCGGCAGTGCGCGCCCTTATTGTCCCGCCCATCCCTCATCGTCATCCCTCTCTCTCCCTCTGTCTGTTTGGTTCCTGCCGTTCGCTGTTATGTTGCTGATGTCCTGCCCCTTCTCGGTTCTGCTTCTGTCTGCCCGCGGATCGTAACCCGCGGGATGTTGTCAGAAATGGCACGCCCCAATTCGGCGCACCCTTCGCACGGATCGCGGCCCGCGGGGCCCGTCGGACTGACCGAGCAGCTAGCATAATGAATTGTGTATGCGGCGAGGGCGGGGGGGAGGGGTCGGCGGAACCCTGGCACTGCGAATGCAAACACCGCCGTCGAAAGACCCCATGGATCAGAAGTTCGGGCCAGGTCGGCCCCGCCCCACCCGCGCCCAGGAATCCGAGAGGAAGAGGGGCCAAGACCACAAAACATCCCACAACAGCCCAAGACCAAGGCCAAACAACGCATCGCATCTGGAGGGGCTGGCGGGGATTGTGCGCCACGCGCGAAACGCACAGAATCTACAGTGAGAACGCCGTGCTCGAGTCGGAATGGTCGAGGCGCGAGCCATCGTATAGAGCATAACAAGACATCAATTGGAAATCATTTTACACGAACTCGATAGGCTCTGCTCCAGGATCCTGGCCTGGAGGAACGAACTCCTCTGCAATCAACGCAAGACCGCCAGGCAACAGAGCGAGCCGCTCTCTGGCCGCGCGGCGCTCCTCGAACGTGGGCCTCCAGCCGCCGTGCACATGGTCATGCCGCGTCGCGGCCCTGGCAGCCGCAAGGCCGCCCTGCCGCTCCAGCCACGACATCATCCACCCGATCGGGCGGCCTTGACCCTTCTTGTGCCCTGGCGTGGACACGCGAGTGGTGTGGCACGGCAAGTGGCAGACGTGATCAGGGTCCGCGCAGTTGGCCACGAAGTACTTCCGATCAAATGTGTCGTAATAGCTGATCCGCCCGAGGCCAGGCACAAGAACAACGATGTGAGCTGGCAGGCCCCCGCCGCCTCCACCGCCAGCAGGCGGCGGAACTGGCGGAGGCGGCGGCGGTGGCGGAGGTGGCGCAGGAGGAGCTACTGGAACCACTGGCGGCATAGCTGCATCGTCGCCGTCGGAGATGTCATCTGACAATACGCTGCCGCCAGTCTCAGTGCCTGCGCTATCTCCTGGTTCGCTCTCAGCCGCCAGCTCGTCGCCCTCAAGGGTCGGGCTCGTCCGACTCTGCAGCTGCATCGACAGCAACTTCCCCTCCGAGGTCGTCGGGATCGTCATCGTCATCTGCGGCAGCCAGGGCCGCCCAAGAAGCAAATCCATCCGCGGACCTCTTCGCTCCCTTTGGGACCCATATCGGGCGCAGACAAGCAGACTTCTGTTTCACGAAACACTTGTTCGGCACGAAATCGCCCACGATGTCGGCACCAAAATAAACCTCAAGCCAGGCGCAGTCCCAGCGAAGCGTTGTCCGCATGGTGGCGGTCAGCTCGTACTGCGTGAAATACTGGTGCTTGGTGTCGACGAGCCTCACTAGCCCATCGGGTCGGTGACACGTCCACTGGTTGGCTGCTTCGTCCCATGATCGCTGTCGAAAGCGGTCGCGGACATCCTCATCGGGGTCCAGCTCCAAGAACGTAATCTCCCATGGCTTCTCCAAGGTGAACGCCACGAGGAGAAAGATCACTTCGTCTGCGAGCGCGCCGAGGTCGAACGCGACCTTCCCTGCAGCGTCTGTCGGCAAGCAGCTCTGCCCCAACAACACAATGACAACGTGGCTCGCGACGAACTGTCTCCGTAGGTCGCCCCTGGGATACAGCCGTCTGGCGTGGGCGTTGATAGCGTTCAGCATGGAGATGCTCGCGCGCCCAGCCTTCGAACACACGCAGCGATTCGCAGCGTGGCAGATGTAGTCTGAGAGCGGGGGGGGCGCAGACCCTGGACCAGCGAGCTTGGACGTCGGCTGCTGCACGGTCTCGCAGTGGTCGCGGAAGACGCCGACCAAGGCCTTATGGAGCTCGCTGATCCCACTCTGCCTGTATTTTCTGACATCGATGGTCGCGATGGCCTCGGCGAGCCTCTTCAGCTCTGACCACCGCTGCGACAAGAAAACCAGGTCGCCTCCGCCAACTCCATTCCACGGGGGGTCCCCCTCGTCGTTGTGCGGCACGTCGCGAACTGCAGCAAAAGTGGACGAGGCCGCCGCCACAATGCCGTCCAGCGACAAGTCATCCTGAGCACATCGGCGGTCTTCCTCCGCTGATTTCTCGCGCTGGAGCTTGTGACGGTGCCGTGCGAGGACCCTGAATTCCCCCGCCCGCTGCAAGACATCCGCGCGCTCCAAACGAACAAGCTGGGCACCTGCTAGGGGCGGCAAGCCGCGCGGCACGATGGCCAGCGCCTGGCTCCGGATGGCCCGACCACCGTACGGGGTTGGGTTCCCAGCAGCCTTGGCGGCGTCGGCATCGTCGCAGCGCTGCATGAGCTGCTCGACCTCAGCATCGGTCAAGTCCCAGTACCTGTCGCCAATGCCAGGCGCGTATCTGCCGTCGCCACCCGTCGCGCCAGATCGCTCCTGGCAGCGCAACCCAAACAGAGCCCGAACCAAACGCAATCGCCGAAACCAGTTCGCCACCGTCGGTCGATAAGTTTCGGCGTTCGACGGAGGGAAAAAGCTCCTGCGATTGAGTTTACATTGGGCCCCGATTCGTTGCGCTGCAATCCTGCGCAAGAAAAGCATTGTATACAGATGTCCGCCGCCGCTTCGGCTGATACGCCCTGTCCACATCGGCTGGGGCGGGCTGCTGCCGTTGGTCACGGCGGGGCCGCCGCGCGCCCCAAAGGCCCCTCGCCTCTTTTTCGAGCCAGTCCATCAACCAAAAAATATTCACCCCTCTTGTGTCCACAGCCCGTTGTTGCACACCTCTGCCCTGGACGAAGCGACGGATTCGCTGGTGCCTGTACTCAATGAGGATTGTTTCCAACCGAGCTTTCATGGCAAGGACGAGGACATCCATCCTGGCAGCTGTGGACCTGAGGTTGCCTTCGTAATAATCATAAAAAGAGCGGGAACCAGCATCGAGCCGCTTCGGACAGACGGCATCGGCCTCAACATCGTCAATGAGGTGGTCATGGACGCATGCAGCAATGAGCTTACAAGGGTAATTACTGTTGAACACCTTCTGGTAATGGTTGAGGGCGCCCGCCCGAGCCAGAAGGAGAAACGTCTTTGTCTGGTGAGCCACTGTCCTGCACGTGGGTGGCAAAGGTTCCCATGTGGAGGGGTCGTCCATTAGCTGGTTGCTAGACGCTGCAAACTCAGACTCCAGTGTGCCAGCCCAAGCGAGAGGCAAACGAATATCACGAAGTTGGGCCGTTCCTGGGACATCAGCAGCAGAAGGTCCGCCACTTGCCTCCAGATGGGCCCGCCTACCCTCGTGCACTTTTCTGCATTGCTCTTTCTCCCAGCCGTCGCCGCCGATGTGCAGCTTCTGCCTCATGATCTGCACGTGCGGTTCCATGGCCACTGACATTGCAAACGTGTCACCGAAAACAGCACCGCTCCTGTTCCACTCCAGAGTCGATCGCCTGAAGCGGTGCTGTTCGCGAGCTGCATCGCCAGCTGCCTGGCGGCCTTGGCGCCCCTCTGGGCCGACAGCGGCGGCCTCGAGGCCGTCGGGGCCGTCTGGGGCAAGGCCGTCAGGGACGGCCTCGTCGTCCAGCGCCAGCGGCGCCGCCGCGCCCCCGATGGCTGGGGCGCCAGCCGCGGCGGCAGCAGCATGACCGTCAGGATCGGCGCCCGCGGCGCCATCGTGCTCGAGGCTGCCCACCAAACGTGAAAACACATCGTAAGCAGATTCCCATATTCCGAGCATTGCAAGCAGAGCGACCCAACGCATCCCTTCTTCACACTTAACCCACTTGTTGCTCGGAAAAGAACCAGGACCAGTGCCGAATAAACCCGCCCAGCCCTGTTGGGCGCAACGCGGTGCAGGAGGCTCGCCCCCCCCCCACCCATCGAGACTCCGTCTCCGCACGTTCTGCCCTGGGGCCCTGGGGCCCGCGAGAGCACCGAGAGAACCGAAAACGAAACAACCCAAGATGGGCCCCTTAGCGGGTTCCATGAGCATGGGGCCGCACTTGCGGCCCTAGCGTGGCCCACCTGGAGTCCTTTGGAGCTTTCTCAGGGCCCTATCATCGGAGGCCCAACGAAGCAGTGCCGACCCCGTCGCAGGCCTTCCACGGCCCCGAGAGGGCCCCGCCCCAGACCTCCAAAATTGAGGTGCCCCTGCAACCTTTTGCGTGACTTCTGCAAGCCCCGTTGTTGCGTTTGCGGGGCAGCCCCGATGATATCTTGGAGATGCCCCTTCGCCGCGCGAGGGCGGCCCGCAGCCTTCGGAGAGCCCCATGGAACCCCGAGGAGGGCCAGCAACAGCAGCAGGATGAAGGGGGGGGGGAGGGGGAGGGGGAGCAGGGGGGGGAGGAGGAGGAGGGGAAGGAGGAAGGGGAGGGGAAGGAGGGGCAGGAGGAGGAGGGCGAGGAGGAGAAGGCGGAGGAGAATGAGGAGGATGGGGGAGGGGCATGAGGAGGATAGTCTCTGAAATGGGCGGTGGCGAAACGCGAAGCGTCGATGATACTTGGCGATCTTAATTTTCCGAGCATGCAGACTGGCATCGCCCTCGCCGTTTGTTGCAACGAACGTGGTCGGGCTGTTCGAAGACCATGCAAACGACCCCAGAATACGTGCTCTCCTCTCTGCATTATCGGTGACATTCGGGACGAGGAAATCCAAACTCCTACACATGGCCTCCCTTTCAGCGTAGCTGTGAACACCGTCCCTCTCCACGGGCATTCTGATCAATGCGTTCTTGAGGGCGGTGCGGAACAATTTCAAATGATTCCCGAATGTAATTGATAACAAGGCCCTTCTCAAACGAGAGATATCAAGGCTATGCTGGCCGAAGCTCGCTTGGCGATTATTGCACTGCCGATGGACGTCGCACGTCGTGTGCGAAAAGCTCAAATGATGCGCAACAGTCGGCTGGTGCCGCAGAAATCTGGCGGCCTTCCCGATAGCTTTGTCCCCATCAATGCAAAACCAAGCGTGCAGCCTACGAAACTTCGGAGTTAGATCACGCAAGCCCAGGATCATTGAAACTCTCCTGTCGCATTCCACGTACACCTCTGCAGTGGTTCGCCCCATACTCAATATTGGAATCGGGGGCTTCCAGCCGGAACCAAAAAAGTTGCCCTGCAATCCAACTGACGCTCGGGGCGTAAGTTAAGGCGTTTAGTGCGCGTGCGTCTAATGTCTCGCATTTGTTTTAGCTTCTTTTTGTGCGGGCTGTGGTTTTTTAGTGTGGAAATGACGTAGGGGGTTAATGGGGGGGATATTGGTGTGTCCTCTGGCCACGGGGGGGGCCCCTAGCCGACGCAACTAGTTTGGGCGTCGCCTCTGGATGGACTGGCGGCGGTGCGCGAAGCGCCACGCATTCAATGAGCATGCACACTTCCACTTCGAGCTGAAGCAGCTTGGCGACGCCAGCGTCGCGAGCTTCATGCTTCTCAGAAAAAAAAAAACCAGCCACCTCGTCGACCACCTCTTGCGGCAATCCGAAAAACACATTCTTGTCTACGACAGTGAGCCTCAACGGCGTCTCGTCAAAACGCGTGAACACATACAGGGCGTGCAGAACACCGTGGGCGCGAAAGGCCTCGTCTGCAATGCGGTGGATCTGAGCTCGCATGCTGTAGACATAGGCGATCCACGCAGCGGCTGCAGTCAGCTCTGCTTTCGATGCCAGGGTGGCCTCTGGAACGCCAATCCGTTCAGCATGTGACGAGAGTGTCTTGGCAGTCAGCCACGCCCCCTCCCGCCCGACAATGTCCGCCACTATTTTCACCGCATCGGGGTTCGTGGATACGACCATCTGGCATTTCTTGAATGCCTGGCAAATCGTGGCAAAGGCAAGTTCGGTTCGCCGATGCCGCTCTTCCGACGGCGATGGCCCCTCGGGGCCCACAGGAATCGCCACCGCCAGGACGTCGCCTGCGGGCCCTGCTGCTGGGGCCTGTGCGGGTCGCAAACCTTCAGACGAGATTGTGGTGCGGTTTCGTAACAAAAAACCCTCCACGCCATCCCCCCCCTCCCCCGCTCCTCGCGTCTCGCTCGTCCTCGCCATTCCTCGTTGCCCCGTCCGCCCCTCACCAGCACCGTTCCGCGTCGTCCCTCTCTCCCCCTCATCATTCGGCAGATGTTTCCTCGCATCCCCCTCATGCATCATCCATGCCGCGCCCCCGTCACAACCCTCATCGTCGCTCTGCTGTTCATGAGTTTGCCCCCAGTGCCGTCCACTTCGCGCCTCCCCGTCATGGCGTTGCGCCTCTTCCCTTCGCCTGTCGTCCAGAGCCCCCCCCCGTCGCCCTCATCGCCGCCCCCCTCCTCCGAGACCTCCTCCCCCCCAAACCGTCATCCTCCCAGCCTCACCGCCCATCCCCCCTGAAGGTTTGCGACCCTGTCATTGTGGCCCCACGGGGGCCTCGTCGCCAGGGGGAGCTGCGCCCGCTGCTGGGGCGCCCCTCAAGACTCCTCTGGCGCGCGAGCCGCTCTCAACCCAGAGACGGCGAAGCTGGCTGGGCGTCTCGGCCAACGGCGGGCCCAGCAGTGCAATCGGACCTGGAGCGCCGTCAGGAGCTGCCGCCGCCGCCCCAGCGGCGCCGTGCGGCACAGGTGCCACTGGGGCCGCGCCACCAGCGGCCGCGCCAGGACCAGGAGCGGCGACGCCGCCTGGCACGTCCGCGCCAGCGGCGCCGTGGGCAGCGGCTCCGTCGTCGGGCGAGCCGTCGCCCGCCCACTCGCCCCAGCGGGCGCTCTCGGAGCCGCTGTCCTCGTCGACGGCCGACTCAGCGCCCCACTGATCCCAGCATCCCTCCTCCTCCATGCCAGCGATGGCCGAGGGCACGCGCTCGGCCACTGCGGACACAGCGTTGGCGACACACTCTGGCGAACACGGGCCCGAAATGGCATGGCAACGGAACGGGTTTGAACAAATGTCAACGGATGGAGGGGAGGAGGCTCGGAAAGCAGATGTATTATAGGAGCAGGAGGAGCAAGGGGAGGCATCGTGGACCTGTGCACGCCCATCGGGCGAGGCCATCCCTCGAACGCGGCGCCAGCACATCTCTTGTCATCTCTAGATCCCGCCGCGGACGTATCTTCTGGACACGGCTCGGACACCAGCAGTCGGCCACGGGCGAAACAGTGAGAGAACGAGCACCACCGACAGTCTTCGAGCAAGCACCGCACCGTTCTTCGAGACACCCATGGCTATCAGAAGGAGGATTATACACGGCAGTGGTTGTTTACTTAACAACCCAGGCTGGAAGCATGCCCAAACAATGCTTGCATTCGGGCTATGTTCAAACAGTGCTCGCACTTGTGTTGAGCCCAAACAGCGTGTCCCCAAACAGTGCTTGCACGTCGGCCTTCTGCCCAAGCAGTGCTTGCACGTTGGTTGTGCCCAAACAGCGTTTCCCCAAACGTGCTTGCACGCGTGCAGACCAATACACGTCCATTGATATTCCCCCTTTCCCCATTGTTTTCAAACCCAGTGTGGCACATTCTATGGTATGTGATGATGACAACAACCCCCATGACACACGTACAACTTTCTAACACAAATGGTCATCCGAATAGGTTCGAGAACAGGGTGCGTCAACGCACACGCAAATCTAACACCACCTGTGGGCGGCGTATGGCTTTTAAAAGGAGAAGAAACGCCATGACGGCAACGCAACATGCATGCGATGGGGCAGCACGCGCGATGAGGTCATGGTGCCTGTCCCTCGGACTTCGGCGGATCCACATTGCACGTGGCAGTGGATGGAGGCCCCGAACATAAGGGCGTGTCCCTCCTCCTCATCGTCCTATTCCTCGTCCTCCTCCTCCTCCTCCTCATCCTCTTTCTCCTCCTCCTCCTCCTTATCCTCCTCCTCCTCATCCGTATCCTTATTCTCCCCCTCCACCTCCTCCTGCTCAGCGTCCCCACCTCCTCCTCCCAACTATCTCCTGAGAATGGACGGCATGCTTCCTCACTCTCGGCTCAGTCAGTGGCTTCGCTTGACGCCGCGCACATTCGCAGATACTATGTGTCGGTTACTGGCCTCGGAGGAGGAGGAGGAGGAGGGGGAGGATGAGGAGGAGGAGGAGGAGGAGGAGGAGGAGGAGGAGGACGAGGAGGAGGAGGAGGAGGAAAATGAGGAGGAGGAGGGGGAGGAGGAGGAGGAGGCGGAAGAGGAGGAGGAGGAGGAGGAGAAGGAGGTGGAGGAGGAGAGGAGGAGGAGGAGGGGGAGCAGGAGGAGGAGGAGGGGGAGGGGGAGGGGGAGGGTTCATTTTATGTTGGTTTTATGTTCGAACGGTTTTTTTCTGGAAACTTGTTTTGTTATATGTACAACATCGAGCAATGCGTCGGGCACGATGTTGCTTCTTCCACGACGGTGCGACCAGCTGTGGTGCGCACTCGGCGCGCGTGAGCGCAACACTTCGAATGGCCGCCACTCGCGCATCCACGCCTTGCCCGCACGCCGCGCGCTATGGGGCGGCCAGGGCGGGACAGGGGCTGGGCAAGGACGACGAGGGAATGATATGGGGGGCGGCAAATAGCGCCCCTGTCCCGCCCTGGCCGCCCCATAGCGCGCGGCGCGCGGGCAAGGCATGGATGCGCGAGTGGTGGCCATTCGAAGCTTTGCGCTCACGCGCACCGAGTGCGCACCGCAGCTGGTCGCACCATCGTGGAAGAAGCAACATCGTGCCCGACGCAGTGCTCGATGCACATATAAAAAACGATTTTCCAGAAAAAACCGTTCGAAAATAAAACCAAAATAAAATGAAAATTCAAAGATTTTCAGGATCCCAGGGGTTAGTGGTATAGAAAGATCTCAAGGGCAGCGCGGATCCAAGAAATCCGCGCGGAGCGCCAAACGTCAATGTTTGTGGCGTTTTCTTTCTTCTCCTTCTTCTTCTTCGATCGACGCTGATCGACGCGAAGTCGACGCAGGATCGACGCCGATCGACGCTACGCGACGCCAAACCGGCGCTATCTCGTCGACTACTTAAGGCTGGTCGACACTAGGAGGGTACACAAGGCTCCCGTGATTTTCCCCGCACATGCACCAATACCCCGAGGACATGATGCCAACGTTAGAGCTTCGACTGTGGAGTCGGCAGACTGTTCTGCCGCGGGACCGTCATCGCCCCTCCCTCCCTGGTGAAACGAAGGCGCTGGCGCGGACGAGGGGGGAGCGGATGAAGGAGGAACACAAGGCCAGAGCCCTCCTAGATGGGGTCTGAGAAGATGGGGTCGGAGGATCGCGCCGCATTGCTGATGCATCGCCGACGCATCGTTGATACATCGGCGACGTCGACGACGCACCAGCGACGCCGGCGTAGACAAAATCGGTCTCCACATCGAGCCGCATCCACGATGCATCGGCGATGCGGCGCGATCCTCCGACCCCCATCCACTCCGAACCCACCTGGGCGACGATCAATAACGGGCCTTACGCGAGATAGCATGGCGACCTCACGCCGCAATCTACACGGGCCGCCGGCGCGGCACGCCGCATTGGAAGCGAGGGCGCCTGCGCACGACCTCACGCGAGCAGCTGACGCGCCAACGTCGGCGCAGACGACCCCGTGTGGTTCCGTCGCCCATCCTAGAAGAAGGAACAACGGCATAAACAGAAGCTTTGGGCGCTCCGCGCGGAATTCTTCGACCTGCGCTGGACCCCCCTCCCTTGCGCGCGGAGCGCGCCAGGGGCTGGCCGGAGGCGCCGCCCGGGGTTGGGTGCCCAGCGCGGATCCAAGAAATCCGCGCGCAACGCCAAGAGTTTCTGTTTCTGCCGCTTCTCCTCCTTCGACACCTGGGAGTCATTTTTGACCGTCCCGAGGCCCGGGCCCCCCGAGGCCAAATTAGCGAAACGCTTGCCGTCCTGATTTCTTTGCGACGCTACGGTGCCTGGACAAAAAATGTCAACGCCGACGGCGCGAAGATAATCAGGCATGATGGCAACGACAATTGCAATGCACATGTGGCTCGCCCACCTCACCCCCACAACCGAACGTGAAGTGTCCACATGTTGTCCCCCGCGCGTTGCCTCGCACCCAACCCCGTCAAAGTTGGGTTGGGGGGGGGTGGGAGGCTATGGACATCTCTTCGGCGCAATTCGATGTCGTATCATATTGGCGCGATGGGTGTGGACACTCCGTGTTCACCCCCTGCCTCATGTCTGGGGGAGGGCTCCCGTGACCTGCCACAGGAGCAGAGCAGCCCGCGGCGCCCGGAGCCGGCACGGCGTTCCCTCCCCTCCCCCCCCCCCCCGGCAGGGCAGAGCCCAGGCCTTGCGCATCCCGGCGAGCTGCACGACGTCGCCCGCTCGGAGGTCGTCCGCCCAGGGGTCCAGCTCCTGCTGGCGGGGCTCTCTCCTCCATCTCCTCCTCGTCCTCCTCCTCCTCGTCCTCCTCCTCCTCCTCCTCCTCCTCCTCGTCCTCCTCCTCCTAAATTCCATTCCTCCTCTTCATCATCCTTTTCCTCCTGCTTCCCCATCTCTCCTCCTCCTCCTCCTCCTCCTCCTCCTCCTCTCCTGCTCCTCCTTGCTTCTCCTCCTTTGTTACTCCTACTCTTCCTTCTCCTCCTCCTCCTCCTCCTCCTCCTCCTCCTCCTCCTCCTCCTTCCTCGTCCTCATTCCTCATCCTCCTTGCTCTTTGCTCCTCGCTCCACCCCTTCGCTGGGTCGTGGTATCGTCTCCTGGTGCCCGCGCCACCCTGCGCGAAGGGCACAGTGTCGAGGAGGCTCGTTTGGGCGTGGGGGCATGGGAACCTTCCGTTCTCGTGTGGGGCGGGGTTTCGATTTCCTCGCACGACTTCGCTCTTCAACAGTTGTGGCACTTTGCCCTCCTGTGGCTGCTTAGCTGGGCCGCCGTATCAGATTCGGCGCAGCGGGACTCGCAGTGTCAGAGCCTATGGCGATTCCAGAGCTAGTTCGTTTACCCAGCACCGGAGCCGCCACACCAATCGCGGGACGGTGGCCGCGAGTGATCAGGTGACTAGGGCCATGCTTTCCGCCCTCACACCGATTCACTGGGTGTGTTGCGACTTCTGTTGTCGTCATCCCGCACACTCCTGCACATACCGTGCTCCTGTTCCTGCTCCTGCTTCTGTTCCTCCACCTCCTTCCCAGATATTTCTCCTGAGGCAATTTTTTTCGCCAGATTCGCCCCCGAGGTCCACCTGATAGTGCGCCCCCCGTTTTGCCACGTCCGCGTCCTATGGGGGAGACTCCACCTGCTCGAAACAGGTGCCAATTACAGCCAAGAGCTACTCCAGGGGGGAGAGGAGGGGGTGCGAGGGCCCGCGCCGGTCGGCGAAACAACGAATAAGAAAACGATCACTGATGAGGGCGCGAACAGACTGGTCGAGACCATCGTCATGCGCGACGCAAGGTGCGAGGGGAACAATATCACTGACAGAAGAGAGCGAAACGAATCCTGCAGAAGCATACATGCACCCGCCACACTGGCGCAAAAGAGAGCAGGCACCAGTCCCGAAGAAGCACGTTACGAAAGCGGTCATGGATTTCAGAAAGCGCTTCGGGGCCGCATCGGTCTGGTCCGGGTCAATCCAGTCCTGGGTCAGTCAGGCCTTCCAGGATCCTGCAAGGTCCTGCACCCAAGCACAGTTCAATGCGAAGAATCCTGCAATATCCTGCAGGATCCTGATCCCAAGCCCGGATCAATGCGACCCCGGCCCTGCAGGATCCTGCAAGATCCGGCGCTCTGGCTGACCCCTGTTTGCACCGACCCCCGTCTCTCGATCCCCGAATCGGAGAGTCATGGGATTGCCAGGTCATGGGGTCATCTTCTCGCAACGGCGCCCTCCCCCGCTTAGCGCGCCAAAATTCCCGGTGCGAGAGGCCCCGTCACGAGTCAGTCCTGGATGGAGCAGGTAGGGCTACCGAGCGGATCCGTCCGGGCTTCCTTCCCGAGGGGTGCAGCGAGAAAGCAGGCGAAGACCAGACCGTGGGAACGTTTCTGCGTCGGCGGCTAGACAAGGTAACTGCGCTGGCGGAGAGCCGACTAGACGGGGGTGCCGTTGTAGCGAATTGTGCCTCCATGCACGAGGAGGGGACAGGGCAGAGGCAACGGCCGCAAGGGGGGGCGGGAGGGGAGCGAAGCCGCTCAGGGGGACGGGTCACGCCCTGAGCGCGAGGCGCGGCCGGCCAGCCGCGCCAAGGAGAGGTGCAGCGCAGATCCAATGGATCCGCTAGAAGCTCCAACAGTTTGTGCCTATGCCGTGCTTTCTGGGGAAGCCAAGAAGGTACCGATGTCGTTGCTCCCCGGACCTCTCCTGGGGTGTGTTCTGACCAGGATCCCGAGACGAATCCAACGGTGGCGACGAGGGCCTCCCAGGAGGCCCAAAAAGGGGGAAAACGGGAGGAGAGTAGCAGTATCAGATGCCTCCTAGATGGGGTCGGAGGATCGCGCCGCATCGTCGATACATCGGCGATGTATCGGCGATGCACCAGCGATGCATCGCCGACGTGGGCGATGCATCGGCGACGTCGACGCGAAGCAAATCGGGCTCCACATCGAGCCGCATCGGCGATGCATCGGCGATGCGGCGCGATCCTCCGACCCCATCTACTCGGACCCCATCTGGGAGGCCCAGAGTGTGCCCGCTCGGGGGTCGCGCACACCCCCTCTTCTGTGGCAACTCGCGGGAGCCTCCCACGCCATCTCCAGGGGTGGAAGAAACGCCAGGAACATCAACTTTTGGCGTTCCGCGCGGACTTCTGGGATCTACGTTGGACCCCCCTCCCTGGCGCGCGGAGCGCGCCAGGGGCGGCGCTGGAAGCGCCGCCGGGGGGGGGGGGCCAGCGCGGATCCAAGAAATCCGCTCGGAGCGCCAACATGTATGTTTATAGCGTTTTATCTTTTTCGAATATTTTGGCGGCTGCTCGGGAATTCACTGACCCGGGTCAATGCAAACCTGGGCCCAGTCAGGCCTTGCAGGATCTTGTAGGATCCTGCAGTCTCCTGCAAGGTCCTGCACGCGCACCAGGGCGCTGCAAGATCCTGCAAGATCCGGCGCTCTGGCTGACCCCCGTTTGCATTGCCCCCCGTCTCTTGAGCCCTGAGCTGCGAAGGCTGTGGCTACGCCGGGGTGTGGTTTCCGATCTGCGTCGTTAGAGTTTGGGGGGCACTACGTTGCCCTCGTCGGGCCTCCTCGGGGCGCGGCGGAAAACTCTGTCGAGGTCCTCGCCCGCCCCCCAGGGTGCGTGTTGCAAACCACACTCTTTGCAAACCACACCCTTCGGATTCGCCGAATCTTGCTGGCTCTTGCAAACCAACGCGAGCCGACGCGAATCGACGCTGAATGCAAATCGGCGCTGATCAACGCTATCGGATCTAAATGGGCGCCGCCTCATCGATTACGAGACGCTAGCGCACGCGAGAACACTCAGGCGCAATGCAAAAGCTTGAGTTGCTGCCGAACCCCATCACTCCCTCGAGGTAGACGAGGGGGACAAAACATCGGGGAACAAACGATGACACATACATCAACTTTCGGAGGACTGTGTGGATTTCTCGGATCGGCGCTGGACCCCCCTCCCTGGCGAGCGGAGCGCGCAAGGGGCGGCGCCGGAGGCCAGCTGCACGCAGCAGCTTTCACCGCCCACTGCAAGGGTCCACTGATGAGGCTGACTCGCCGCATGGGGCTGGAAAGCGCCGCCAGCGCAGCCCTGGAGCCTGCACACAAACACACTTCTTTTCCGTCGGCGGCGAGGCAGCGGCGATCCGCACCAGCGCGTCGCTAATCGGGACAGACGACAGGCGAATTGTCAAGCGTGCAAGAGGAAGGAAACAAGGAGAGGGCGGCCGCGCGGGGGAAGGGGAAGGGTCAAGCGCTCAGACGTGGAAGAGTTCTGCCTCGAGCGAGCCGGCGCGGCGGCCAGCCGGGGCAGCGGGGAGCCTACACACAGACGCTTTGAGCGTCGCGGCCTGGGCCCCGCCACAGGGCGCCCTCGAGCCACAGCCTGGCTGGACAGGCCCGGCGAAAGACAGCACAGGGCGGCAAGCAGAGGAGACCTCGCACGGTGCGGCAGCTGCCACGGCCGGCCAGAGTCAGGACGACGAGGGGCCCCACCCAC
Source organism: Prorocentrum cordatum (assembly GCA_963575745.1). Classification (NCBI taxonomy): domain Eukaryota; class Dinophyceae; order Prorocentrales; family Prorocentraceae; genus Prorocentrum; species Prorocentrum cordatum. The sequence goes on along the minus strand of CAUYUJ010006669.1, from coordinate 451,224 downwards.
ACACGGACCACGGACAACCACTTGGACATCGCGGCCACGCGCGCGGTGGCGCGGCGTGGACAGCCGAGGGGAGCGAGCGCGCGGCCGGGCCACCTCCCGCGGCGGGGCGACCAGGGATCCGCCAACCGGGGATCGACCAGGTCACTCGCGCGGGGACGCGAGGGAGAGGGGGATGCAGGGGGGAGGGGGGGGGAGAGGTGAAGCGCAAAAAGACGCAGCATGAAGTGCAACGGCACATCAATATAGGGTGCAGAATCAACACGCACACAACACACACACACACTTTGTCCGCCAGCGGCGACGCGGCGAACTCCGCTCCAGCGAGAAGCCAGAAAGGGGCACTAACCAGCGAATTGGCCGGCGGGCAAAGAGAGGGGGGGGGGACGGCCGAGAGGAAGAAGGGACGCTCAGACGTCGAAGAGTTCGAAGATGAGCAGCCGGGGGGCAGCAGAAACCAGGCGCGCAGGGCCAGAGCGCGGTGGGCGGCCGTGGCAAACCACGGTGGCAAGGGTGGCGGGAGGGCAGCTGCCAGCAGCTGGAGCTGGCGGGCGGGCGCCACACAACACACACACACACACACATCCACGCACACACACACACAAACACACACACACACGAAAACTCGAGGTGAAACAAACACGCACGCTCGAAGCATTATTGTGCCTAGTATCGTCCGAGCCCCTGTAAAAGTCCGACCCCCCCTCTAGACAAAGAGCACTTGCAGCAGGGGGCGAGGAGGCAGGCAGCTGTCAAGCATAGCAACCAAGAGAACGTCCATACAGAGCATACGGTGCCGCTCGTGTTTCTACAACAATCGCATGTTCTCAGCTGACCCTTCGCAAGGATAAAGGACACATGTACAGCGGTTCCTGCGGAGCTTGCTCGACACGTTCGAGATTCTTGACCTGCGAGACCGCAGGAGCAGCAAGTCACCACTGCAACACCCCCGCTTGTCTCCAATGTGAGCGACAGCGGAAACATGCACTCATGCAGCGGGTTCGTGCAGCAAAAAGTCTGAACTGCTTCGAGCCCGTTTCTAAATCCCAGGCTGCGAAACATGTGCCGTTTGGCGCGGCTTGGCGTGCCCGCGTGCCGTGCCATGCCCACGCTGTAGAATGCAGAACTCAGACTGCCGCACCGTGCCTGGGCTGTCTGTAGAATGCGCAGCACGCGCCGTGCCAGTCTGTGCCCGCATGCTGTCCAATGCCTTGCCAAATGAACTTCGAGACTGCGGAAAATGTGCCGCGCCGTGACGTGCCGTGCCCGCAAGCCGTGCCGCGCCTCAAGTCGAGAACACACGAGAAACGCGCCCTAGCGTGCCGCGGCGAGCCGGTCCGCGCCCTGCCGTGCAATGCCACGCTCTGGCTCCAGAGTGCCCAAAGCTTGCCGTGCAAACGCCGGACCCGCGTGCCCTGCCGCGCACGAGTCTACGACGCGAGACCACGTCCGCGCCATGCCGTGCCGTGCCTGCGTGCCGTGCTGTGCCCGCGGGTGCGTGGTGGACGGAAGCCGCGTGCCGAGCCGTGCCGTGACGTGCCCGCGCGCGCGTGCCAGCGCGCCGTGGCGTGCCGTGCCGCGCTCTGTGAGCTGCGGCACTCGGCACCCGAAGCTGCCACGCCCCCGCGGAGGTCGGCTCACCGCGCGTGTGCTCCTGCAGCGGTTCTGCTTTGGGATTTCTGCGCACGGTGAAATCCCTCCACGCCAGCAGCCTCCCTCGAACGCGACCGCAGTTGTGTACACCACGACTGCCACTCGCGCGGCGACCGAGCCCCGTCTCTCCCCTCCCCTCTCCTCCTTCTGCCCGGCCGCTCCTGCGTGACGTTCTCGCCTCCTCTCCCATGCTTTGTTCTCGAACGGCGTAGAGATGTCAGGACGTGACCATCACGTTGGCCCGCGGCGTTGAAGTCCCGGGAAGGTCGTTTCGGCACGATTTCGTACCCTGAATCCAATTATCTTCAAATGGGCCGCTTCCCGCAATAAGCACACATTCTCGCAGAGACCTGCGGACAGCGCAATTGAAGGGGGGGTCTTGTAATATCGTTGATGCGTCTTGGGATTGCACTGGTCTTCCTCCTCTTCCTCCTCCTCCTCCTCAAGCTCCTCCTCCTTTGACGGAGCTCGTCGCCAAGGACAGCGGTCTCGCTTGCGCGCTGGCCGCAGGAGGGCCCGTTCCCGCTGCTCCGGGGGGCCCGTGCAGCGGTGCAGGTCCCTCCTGGAAGCCCCCGAAGCCGAGATGAGGTAGAGACGGAGATCAGATTAGATCAGACTCTCCATTGGGGCTTCAAGTGTGCTACCTGCAAGAGAATCATGAGGCCCGGGGGGCTTCCCCTCAATGGGGAGACTAACCTCGCATAGAGCTACCCCCGAACCTGTGCCCAATGACTTGCACGTCGCTCGATGGCCCGACCCCCACGACTACATGAGAAGGAGGGGAAAAGGGACGGAGAGCGAGAGAGAGAGAGAACGAAAGAGAGAGAGAGAGAGAGAGACACAGAAAGAGAGAGAGAGAGAGAGAGAGACAGCGGGCGCAGTAAACACCGTCATAGCATCGAGACGACAGAGGGCACTGCATATGTACTTAAACGCGCCACTCACAGACGAAGTGCTTCTGACATGAACGGAACGGACCTGATTCCCACCCGCACTCTCCGCAACAACAAATCGGTGAAGAAACTTGACTAAATCCGGCGATCTGGTGGAGGCAACTGTGCGTTTGGACCACAATCTGACCGGACAGCAAAATGGCAAGAAGTGGGCGTGGAAGGAGGAGCGGCTGCACCAAAGCAAACGCGCAGAATTCGGGAGAAGAAGGGGCTAGGACCTGAAGCAATCTATTACCGATGCCGTCCACGTGGATTTGCCACCTGGGTTGCTGGAGCAAAAGAAACAACCAACTCTTCGGATAACAAGATACCAAGCAGGCAACGACATGATTAGACCCGAAATAGAAAACCTTCGGACAGCCAGGCAACTAAGGAAGGATGTTGGGCGCCCCTTTTGATATGAGATGGTGTTGCGCGGGTTTTATCGATATACGACGTGTGTGCGTGCATATGTAGGGATACGTCCGTAAACATAGTTGTGCATCTATATAAATAGACGTGACAGCCAGCGTGGGTCCACACAGTGTGTGTGTTCCAGCTGCATATGGTGCTCAACCTGCGTGTAATGATATATGTGGTGTGCTCAACGCGGTGCACTGTGCGTTGTGCAACCTATGTTGTCCAATTGATGTGGTGCAAAGTGTGTGGCGCAATGTATGTACTGCAACAGTGGTTGCGCAATCTAGGTTATGCAATATATGTGGTACTACAAACTACGTGATGCAATCTATAAGGTGGGATCTACGCGGTGCAACTAGCCAACGCTCAACTTGAAGCTGTCCACTCCACTGCTCGCGCAAACGTCCCACCCACCCATCACCCACCTGCAAGTTGGTTTGCAAACCCCATGCGGCGGCGATTGCGATGGGTGCTTGGCGTTGGCTGGTGCATCTCTGCGGCCGCGACAGCCCGCGCATGCACGCGCGCGCATGCACTTTGGCGCGACCGGCGCAGCCGTGGTGGCGCTGACCGCTGGGCACATCCCACGAGGGCATTGCAGTGCGAATCGTCGACTTGGGCGGGCGTGGTATCATGGCAGCGCCGACAACGGTACACACGGTGATGATAATAACGATGTTGGTAGCGATGCTGACAGCGACGACCACGGCCAGTGACGGCGCGGATGCTGATCACGCCGACGACGATGACGGCGCCCTCGCGTCGGCGATGGGCGTTTTGGATAGAGCTCGACATGCGCGCGCGGCCGACACGCAAGGGTGGCCCGCGTGGTAATGTTTGACATGGACCGCGCCCCCCCACCCCCAGCACGCGCGCATGAGGCATGCGAATGATGTCGGCATGCGGCGCGAGAGGCCCGTTTGGCAGAATCCCATGAACAAGCCGAGACAAACTGCGGTTGTCTTAAGAATTCGCAAGAGCGCGAACGCACGCTTTTTTTGACAACTGGTGTTGCGATACCTTGTGTTGTTGTATGTGTTTTGGACATTCGGCGATTCAAAATCGCTGCGAAAACGACAGTTGTTGAAGGATTTCGGCATGCGCGAGCGACGACGCGCGCGTGTGCACTTCGTCCAGTGTGTTGCAAAGGATTCTCGCGAAGGCACGCGCGCAAGAGCGTTCGAACGATTTCGACATGCGCGCGCGAGGCCCGCTTGGTAGCAGTTTATGAACATGTTGAAAAACCAAGGGTTTCCTCAAGAATTCGGAAGAACACGCGCGCACGTTGTTTTGAAAATCCGTGTTGCGAAAACCTGTATGTTTTATAAGTTTGTTGGACACTCGATTTGCAATCTTTCCGACATCGTATGTGCTTGAAGGATTTCGGCATGCGCGCGCGACGACGCGCGCGTGGGCACTTCGTCTCGTTTTGCTCCCCCAAGGGATTCTTGAAAACTTATAGGTTTATAAACGAGTGCGCGCGCATAGTTCCCCACATGCTTCGTGGGGTTCTGGTTGTCTTCCCTGCCGCGCCGCACCCGCGTCTCACTTCACCTCACACCTCCTCTCTCATTCTTCCTCCCCTCACTCACACACACACACACTTGTCTCTTCCCCCCCTCGTCACAACACTGCTCAGCTCAGCTCAACTCACCTCAGCACAGCACAGCACAGCTCAGCTCAGCTCAGCACAGCACAGCTCGCCTCAGCTCAGCACAGCTCAGCACAGCCCAGCACGGCTCAACTCAGCACGGCACAACACAGCCCGTGGCACTTTCTCTACACCACAGGGGGTGCGCAGGAGTTGGTCTCTCAGCTCGGCCGCTATCCACGACACTGGCGCAAAGCCTAGCAGGCTCAATCACTCTCTCGACACCAAAGGGGGTGGGCAGGGGGTGGTCTCTCAGCTCGGCCGCTATCCACGACACTGGCGCAAAGCCTAGCAGGCGTGGCACTTTCTCGACACCGCAGGGGGTGCGCAGGGGGTGGTCTCTCACCGCGCCACGACACTGGCGCAAAGCCTAGCAGGCGTGGCACTTTCTCGACACCAAAGGGGGTGGGCAGGGGGTGGTCTCTCAGCTCGGCCGCTATCCACGACACTGGCGCAAAGCCTAGCAGGCGTGGCACTTTCTCGACACCACAGGGGGTGCGCAGGGGGTGGTCTCTCAGCTCGGCCGCTATCCACGACACTGGCGCAAAGCCTAGCAGGCGTGGCACTTTCTCGACACCACAGGGGGTGCGCAGGGGGTGGTCTCTCAGCTCGGCCGCTATCCACGACACTGGCGCAAAGCCTAGCAGGCGTGGCACTTTCTCGACACCACAGGGGGTGCGCAGGGGGTGGTCTCTCACTATCCACGACACTGGCGCAAAGCCTAGCAGGCGTGGCACTTTCTCGACACCAAAGGGGGTGGGCAGGGGGTGGTCTCTCAGCTCGGCCGCTATCCACGACACTGGCGCAAAGCCTAGCAGGCGTGGCACTTTCTCGACACCACAGGGGGTGCGCAGGGGGTGGTCTCTCAGCTCGGCCGCTATCCACGACACTGGCGCAAAGCCTAGCAGGCGTGGCACTTTCTCGACACCACAGGGGGTGCGCAGGGGGTGGTCTCTCAGCTCGGCCGCTATCCACGACACTCTGGCGCGCCACACAGGGGTGCGCAGGGGGTGGTCTCTCAGCTCGGTCGCTATCCACGACACTGTCGCAAAGCCTAGCAGGCGTGGCACTTTCTCGACACCACAGGGGGTGCGCAGGGGGTGGTCTCTCAGCTCGGCCGCTATCCACGACACTGGCGCAAAGCCTAGCAGGCGTGGCACTTTCTCGACACCAAGGGGGTGGCAGGGGGTGGTCTCTCAGCTCGGCCGCTATCCACGACACTGGCGCAAAAGGCTAGCAGGCGTGGCACTTTCTCGACACCACAGGGGGTGCGCAGGGGGTGGTCTCTCAGCTCGGCCGCTATCCACGACACTGGCGCAAAGGCTAGCAGGCGTGGCACTTTCTCGACACCACAGGGGGTGCGCAGGGGGTGGTCTCTCAGCTCGGCCGCTATCCACGACATTGGCGCAAAGCCTAGTAGGCGTGGCACTTTCTCGACACCACACCACCATGCGGACATAAGATTTAAATTAAGTATGTGGGGTTCCTCGGTAGCGTAATTATTTTTTTGGCATGGGGACCGAGGGGGGGTCGATACCGGCCTGGCTAGGGTAGAATGAATTCACAAGTAGGATGGACATGGGGTCAGAATCAAATGTGTTTTACATTCGTTCCCGGTGAGTGGATAACTCCGGGGGGGGGGAGGATGGTAGAACCTTTTTTTGTAGAAACGAAGATCGACGTGGTGCATTCTACATGGGGCTGGTCAACCAGCAAAATAACAACTAACCCACTTTTGGCACAATCGTCCCACACACCCACCGGCTACATGGTTTGCAACACCCATGCGGCGGCGAACGCGGTGAATGCTTGGCGCTGGCTGGCGCATCGCTGCGGCCGCGCTAGCGCGTGCAGGCTCGCGCGTGGACCGGAGCCTGGCGCGCCTGCGTTGGCGCTGACCGCGTCTCGCAGGCTGCGCTGGCGCGCGGGCATTTCAATGAGGGCCGGTGACTCAGGAGGGCGCGGTATCATGGAGATGTCGGCAAAAGGCGGATATGATGATGATAGTAGCGATGCTGGTAGCGATGATGACGATGACGGCGGCAAAGCCAATGACGGTGCCGATGCTAGCCACGCCGATGGCAATGATTGTGTCCACATGGTGGTGGTGGATGTGTTGGAAAGATGTTCGACATGCGCGGGCGGCCGACGCGCGATGGGCCCGCGTGGTGTTATTTGACAGGGGTCGTGTCCCCCCCCCCGCAAGCGTGCAAGGGCGGTCGCATGATTTCGTCATGCGCGCAAGGGAAAGCTCGCGTGGTCCGAATTGGCGTAACTGTTGGACAAAACCTAAGTGTCACCCGGCTTAGCAAAAACGCGCGCGCATTCGGTTTGAAACACCATGTTGCCAGACCACTGGTGGTTTATGTGCCGCCGGGAACCTCAATCGTAAAAAAAGAAACTGAAACATAAGTTTTCGAAGGGTTCTGACATGGGCGCGCGACGCCGCGCGCGCGTGGACGTTGCCAAATTCAGTTGCAAGTGTCTTGTGGCAGTGAGTGAAAAGTGTGATGAACGCGTGTGCGCATGCTTTTTTGACAAGGATGTGGGGGGTGGCGATAGGGGGCCTTGCTGGGATGGTACAGCATCATTTTGAAACGAACGATTGGACACAGTTCTTTATATGTAAACTGCAATGGCAATGTCCAAAATGGGGGGGGGGAACGATAAACCGGGGAGAGGGGGGAGGGGGGGGAGTCCATATTGCATTTGGAAAAGACAGTCTACGTTGTGTCATCTATGCGGAGACGGGGGGGCGACGAAGCGGCGGCAGCGAACACGGAACCGCCAGACCGCCAGCCATAGGCCTGGACGACGGGCGGCGACGAAGCGGCGACGGGGCGGCGAGGGCGACGGCCAGGCCGCCAGCCATGCCCACTTCCACAGAAAAGAAACAAGATCCCCGGAGTGTATGCACTTTTGAAGGACCACGCATGTAAAATCACATACCTATATGTGTATGTATGTGCGTATATCTGTATATGTAGACGCACCCATCAATGTCACGTTTGTCGATCCTTCTGCCACGCATTCCTCCTCTTCCTCCTCTTATTCATGTCCGTTTTCTTCATATCTCTCTCTATATATATATACATATAGATTTCACACATACATATATAGATACACACCTATATGCTTGTTTTCTTATTTCTCTCTCTCTCTCTATCTCTCCATCCTTCCCCAGAGACTGCCAATTGGAAACGCTGCGTCTGGATTAAAGCTTTTCCAGCTGTCCCAGCTATTCCTCAGAAACTGGCACTTGAAAAACGTTGTGTTCTAGATGTCCCAGATGTTTCAGCGTTTCCCATGGACTGGCACTCCCAAAGCGCGGTGGTCTCCAATGTTCCAGCTTGTACAAACGACTGACCGTTGAACGACGCTGTGTATTCCACAGCTCGAGGAAAAGCTGGAAAAGCTGGACAAGCACCTTTTTCAACGGTCAGTCTCTGGCGACAAAATGAAACAGCAGGAAAACACAGTTTTTGGACAAGCTAACAAAGCTGGAAAAGACTGCATGCTTGTACTGTCGAACTCTGGGACAAGTTGGAAACATCTGAAAAACACAGCGTTGTTCAAGTGCCAATTTCTGGGCCTCCCTGTCTGTCCTTGCCCCCGCTCCTGCTTGCTCCCGCTCTCCTTTCTCCTCCTCCTCCTTCTCCCCCTCCTCCTCCTCGTCCTCCTCCTTCTCCTCCTCCTCCTCGTCCTCCTCCTCTGCCTCGTCCTGGATAAGTACTTTGCTCCGTTCCTATCGAAAATCTTATGATACCCCGCCATAATTCAATAACACGCCTCTGGATCTGTGATCTGCTGTTTTCCTACTGAAATCTGATCCGGACTTCGTTTTCGAAATTCTTTGGATTTGTGATGTGCTAAGTAGATTGAATCCGATTCAAATCCAATCAGATCCCTCTGGTTCTGGGATCTGCTCCGCTCCTATTGGAATCCTGGAGAACCCGGTTCATACTCGATGGGAGTCCGTTGGATCTGGGACCTGCTCGGTGTGTATCGAGGTTTGCTTAGAGGCGCATCCGAATTCAATCGGAATCCTCAGGATCTGGGATCTGCTCTATTTCTGCTGAACTCTGAATAAAATCCGACTCGAATTCAATAGCGTCCTCTACTCCTCCTCCTTGCTTTCTTCTAACTTATTAGAAGGGCCACAGCGGCAGCAGCAGCAGCAGGAAACGCAAGAGGAAGAACCACAAAGACGACGGCGGGAACGGAGGGGGAGGAGGAAGCGCCATGCGGAGGATGAAAGAGCAAATGAGGAGGAGAAGGAGGAGGAGAGCGATGAGGTACGAAAGAATAAGAGCATGCATCGAAGGGGGATGACGACAACGGTCTCTGGAATATATTATGTTCCTATCGATCGGATGTTCTTCAAATGTTGTTCTGGATCTGGGATTTGGGATTCGTTCCGTTTACATTGAATGCGTATTAGCACTCCATTCAAATAATCACCGACAGCCTATTCCCCGCGCCGCGCCCTGCGCGGCCCCTGGCAACTTTCGCGCGCCGCGCATCGCACGCGCCCCGCCGCGGCGCGAAGCGCACGCGGGCGGCCCACTCCTCCGCGCGCGCGCGCGCGCGCTCCACCTGCGAACACGGCGCGCGACGGCCCCATCCTCCCACCCATTCCCCCAACCCATACCCCGCCCCCCGACCCCAGAAAGTGCAACGGTGCTCCGGGGGTGCAGAACGACCTTGGGGTGACCAAACCCCCCGAATGGAACGCCTGCGTGAAGAAGGCAAGACCCTGGCGTGGCTCGCCAGTAATGCCGCTCTCCCCACGGGGAAAGCGAACACTGCCGGCGTCCGGCGCCGCCCTCGCCGACCCGAGCACCCCGCCGGGGGTCGGGATACGGCGGGCGTGTTCGCGCGCGCAAAACATGTCGCGCACCTGTCAGACGTTACACCTGGTGATGCGACCGCTGCCAGCGGCCACCAGGGAAGGAAGGCCCCCTCCCCGCACGCGCTGACCTGCGCGGCGTTCTCGCACCTGCGACGCACACGTTCGGCCGACCCGAGGCAGGACCCCTCGCAGCCGGTGCGCATCGCCTCTTGCACGGCGAAGTCCACGCCGGCGCCCATCCCAAATTCTCCCCGGTAACCCCACCGGGGCCCAGGGTGTGGTGGGTGGGAAACAAACCAACAGCAACCGCTGTCGCCAACGCGCTTTGCTCGCACGATCCAATTGCGCGCTCTGATGCGCGCAGTCCCTGCGAGCGCGCGCGGGCGTCCCCTTCTGTCATGATTATGGTTCCCTGACCCGAGCCTCCCCGAGCCTAAAGTCAACGCATAATCACCGACAGCCTATTCCCCGCGCCGCGCCCTGCGCGGCCCCTGGCAACTTTCGCGCGCCGCGCATCGCACGCGCCCCGCCGCGGCGCGAAGCGCACGCGGGCGGCCCGCTCCTCCGCGCGCGCGCGCGCTCCACCTGCGAACACGGCGCGCGACGGCCCCATCCTCCCACCCATTCCCCCAACCCATACCCCGTCCCCCGACCCCAGAAAGTGCAACGGTGCTCCGGGGGTGCAGAACGACCTTGGGGTGACCAAACCCCCCGAATGGAACACCTGCGTGAAGAAGGCAAGACCCTGGCGTGGCTCGCCAGTAATGCCGCTCTCCCCAACGCTGCTCTGGCTCCGCGTTTCTGCACCCCCAACGCTGTTCTGGGTCCGACGCCGCTCCGCAATCGCGCGTCGATGTACACGGCGCCCCGTGTCTGAGGCATGCCCGTGCCCCGCGGCTGGGCCCGCGCTCACCTCTCCTGCGCGGACTCCTTCTTTACGGCGAATCCACTGAGCCTGGCGCGGCACGCTGCACGCCGCGGCCCACCCCCCGCGAATTGCCCTCGCGGAGCGCGCCTTCCGCGCGCCGTAGCACCCAACGCCACGCGTCTAGTAAGCACCCGCGCCACGCGGCCGGGTCCACTCTCACCTCGCCGGTACGAAAACCATTCCCCCGGGCGAAGCTATCCTCGCCGAGCCGCCTGGCACCGCGCGAGTGGCCGACTCGGGGGAAGGCTGCCCCCGCGCGCGTACGGCGCGCCGTGAGATCCCGTCCGACCAGTTGCTTTTCGAGTCTACCCACTCGAGCCAGGTGGACATGTCGCAGTGAAACTGGCGCGACACGCTGCGCGGCGCGTCCCCCCCCGCGATTTGCCCTCGCGGCGCGCGCCTTGAAGAAATTCATAAGCTTGACGCTCCGGTTCAGGGTAGCATGGTCGCACCTGCCACTCACGAAGCTGTGGAGAGCGCTCGTGTTGTCAAGCACCCACAGGATGCGCCTCCCTCGGCACCTCCGCGCCTCTTGCGCCAGGACAATGGGGACCATGGCCCCCTCACAGAGGGCGATCGGATTCGCGCCCCTCTCCCGGTCCGCCGGCGAGAAACCCCACTCCGCGAGTATGGCATCGTCGAATACACACCATCCTCCCACACGCTCCCCTGTCAAGCAATCGACCAGGAGGTAGCCGCCTGTGGGCGCGGTCGCCCCGTCAGCCCGCGCGTCGCTTGCGATCACAATCAGCGGACACGAGGGCGGGCTCACGTCGACGCTTCTCTTCGGGGCAAGGTCTATTACAAATTCGAAGTAATCGAAGCACCGCCGAATCGCGTGGGATAACGCCCACGGAGGCGCGTCAGTGTACTGCCTCTGCTTCAGCGGCGCCATCGCGGCGCTGCCGACGCCGTTGAACATCGCGGAGGACGACCACTGCAGAATGCCCCGGAGCTTCGAGGCCTCCGCTGGTGTCAGGCTGTTCCGCGCACGGTGCTCCGCGAGCAGGCCTTTGATTTTGTCAATCATGCTGGCCTTCGGCCAAAAGGAGACCACCCCTCTGCCTTCAAAAACCCGAGACACGTCGTGATCGACTCCCAAGAATGCCCCAGTGGCGGCCATGCGCTGCTGCTTCGCGCTGGCATTCGGGGTACCCAACTCCGAAAACAAGACGTTGAGTAAAGCCTGTCCCGAGCCTTTCGCCAATCCGAGGTCCCCAAGACTGCCATCATCGACATGCATTGTGTGCAACAAAGCCGCCACGCGCCTGGCAGCGGCTTCCAGAAAGGCAGACCACCGCATGAAATTCATAACACTCGACGACAAGCCGAACAGCATGGCGAATGCAGTCAAGTATCGCCACTCCCCGCTGCGCGGTTCCCGCGCCGCAATGACGTTATATCGCAGCTGCGCGGGATTGACCGGCACGGACCTGTATGCGTCCGGCAGGTCCTCGCCTCCAGTCTCAAGGGTTAAGCCCTCATCAGCAAAGCCTCCCGCCGCAGCTTCCTGCCTGAGGGCGCACGCCAAACACCGGGCCGGACCACGCCCCTTGGACACCGGAGGGGCCCACTAGGCCCACACGAACGGACCCGGGGGAACGGCCCGCGGGAAACCCGCGACACACCGGCCGGCGGGGAGGGGGAAAAGGCCACCTCCGGTGTTTGGCGTACCTCCCGACCGCTGCCTCAAGACTTTGCCGCACAATGCAGGCGTGAACGCTGGTGGCAAGTGCCACTTCTCAGGGTACACCGTCGCGCCGTTCTGCCCACCGGCTTTAGCATCGTCTATCCGCCGACGCTTGCCGTTCTGCTGCACGTGCACGAACGACGGCACGGCCGCCCAGCGCCCGGCGCCGTACTCGCGGTCCATCGCGGCCAGCGACGCCGGAGGAGCAGCCCAGCCCTTCTCGCATTCCTTCAAGCATGATTCCCAAAGAAACTCAGCCTCAGGATCAACCCGTCGCTTGTCCCTGGAACGTAAAAGCGCGGTGGACTCCGCCAACAAGCGGTCTTCAGAAACAGGTTCCGAACTTTCGCACCGCTCCCAGACACCCGTCTCCTCCAATCGCCCCACGATATTGAAGCCGGTCACAAATCTCTGGGCCAGCTGCCAATCCGGCCAACCCATCACCCAAGTCAGAACACAAATCAGCGCGATGTGGGTGTTCTGCGCCACGGCATGTACTGAGGGGCTTTGCCAGAGCCGAAGGGCGCGGGACACCGGCGCCAGCCTTTGACTAAGCTCCTTCAACGCCCCGGCGCAAGACTCGCGCCACTGCCTCAGCCGATTACCACCGGCCCACGCGAACGCAACCGTGGCAAAGGCAGCATACTTCAAATCAACGGGTGCCATGTACTCATCGTCGAATGGCAATCGCCCCGCGCTCGCGAATTCGATGCATTGAGCGAGGTGTGCCCGCTCCCCCACGCCGAGTTCGATAACCGGCGCCAGCGCTAGCCTGTGGTCGAGCACGCCTGCCTGGCGACCCAACACGGCGCTCGCGCGCCCCTTGGAATTTCTGCCCAGAGAACATCCCAGAGGTAGTCCTTCGTCCTGCAGCTCCGCCCAGATGGCGAAATCAACGAATGGCGAAGTATTCAACAAGTCTTGCAAGAACGGGATGGGAACGCCCACCAGCCACTCTTCCGGAAAGGACTTCCGAATTTTCACAGCGATGTCCGCCTGGCTCCATCGCACGCCCACGACGCTGGGGCACGCGACCCCACTGGTGACTGCCCCTTCTGCCGCGGCGGGCGGCGCGGCAGCGGGTGCGTTTCAATCGCCCTTGCGGCCGCGCTTGCCGCCGTCGGCCGCGCCCCCGCTCGCGTTCCTCGTGTCGCAAACTACAACGCCGGGTGTTCCGAACATTCGGCGCTAACCGTCGCCTTTCCCGGACCCAGGGCGCCCCCGGACCCGGGCCGCCCCCTTTAAGCTAACAGGGAAACCAAAAACTGAGACCCGGGCTCCTGGTGCACTTGAGGGCGCAGTGGTTCGACATGCCACACAAGCGCCCCGTCTTGTTGATCACGACGGAACAGACGTGCTTATACCCGCGAGGGCACGGCTCGGAGCACTCCCCGGCGTTGAACTTGCGACACACCTGGGTTCCGTCTTTCAACCGATCGCCCAACTGCGCGCCCTTGCCACCTGTCCGCTGGCTCCGCCCGACGCTCGTCGGCGGCCGCTGCGGCCCGGGAGCTGGCGGTGAGGGCGGGCTCCACATGACCTCGCGAGTCTGCAAGCCCTCGCGGATTATCTTCCCGACGCTCAGCTCGCTGGTGCGGACCCTGTCCGTCCACCAAGCGCGCTCCTCCTCGTCCCGACGCACGACGTTAGGCAGCGCAATCGAGAACGGCATCGCACTGGCGTACTTGACCAAACGGAAATGGTAGGCCATCGCGACATCCAACGGAATCTGCACGAAATCCGTCGTATCCGAAGACGCCTTCTCTGGCGTCCCGGGCGCCGGGTCAATCGGCTTCACCCCAGCGCGCGCGCGTGCCACCATGAGAACCTGGTGCAACGCGATATAGGTTTTCAAGTCCTTCGCGGGATCCGGATCTTCCTTCTCGTCGCACACGAATTCGACATCCCCAATGCGCTGCCGCTTCCTGGCAGCCCTCGCGGCATTCAGCAACGTGCGGACCTTCCATACACTCATCATCGTCACCTGGCGCCTGCCGACCATGGGGGGCCGCGCGCGCGACGCGGTCACCCCCTCCGCGTGCAATGGGACGCGCCTGCCCAGCTCCCTGCTGATCTTACTGACCAGCGCTTCGGACGGCTCACACTCCGCTGGGTACGCCATCTTATACCGAGCGAAGAACTGCTCGCTCAATTCAGCGAGCTGCGGCGACGGCAATGGGACATCGTCGCTCTCGTCCAAACCGCGCCTCTTCCGGGTCTCGGACTCCCGGGCGGCATCGCACACGGCTTTCCACGCCTGCCGCACTACGCGCTCGAACTGCGGCGCGGGCCAGGCAGGGCCCCCCCCCGCGCCGGCGAAGGCCGCGCCTGGCGCACGCGGGACAGCTGTCCCGGCGCCTCCTCTCGAGATCCGGCACGCGCTCGAGGATCGGCGCCCACTCGTTCTCGCTCGCGACGGCATGCGCGAAATCGACCAACGTCTCTAGACCCACGGTTTCGACCAGGTGGGTGGCGATGCGCTCATCAAACTGATACTTCGCGGCCAGCTCTCTGAATTGTGCAGCGGCGTCGCGAGCGCCGACGCGCCCCGGCAGCGCAATGCCGTCAACTGACAAAGACATACCGAGAACCACACGTGTCGCTCCGCTAAACCTACTCTCTGGACCGCGTTCGAGCCCACCTCGGGGCGCGCATACGCATCCGTTAAGTTGGCATTCGCTGGCAGGCCCACGCGCAACTCCGCGCGTCTCCGCCGCGATGACGTCACCACCTCACGCCGGGGCTGCCCGGCCGCGCAACTTTTCACACGCCGCGCACACCAGGGCTCCCTCCGGGAGCGCCGGGAACCACTGCAGATCACTCAATCCATTCTGACATAGGTTCGTCACTGGCCCGAACTCACTGTCCGTCCAGGCTCTGGACTTTTTGAGGCGACGAATTACGGGCATCGCGACGTGATATCGAGGCCCCATAACCTCCCTTACCCGGGTAGCCCTCCCAGGCTCAGACTGCACGTGCCCGATCGCGCCCCGCGGCTCGGGCGACGGGCCCACGGCTCGCGACGCGCGCGCGGATGATCCCTCCGCAACCTGCCTGACTGGCGGCGCGCAGTGCGCTGGCGCGCCATCTGAGCCCTTTACGTCACATTCACCCAACTCCGCGCCCTGCGCTGCCTCGTCACCTGGAAGCACGGTCACCGCGCGACCGGCGCAGTCAACTCCCCGCGCTTGGAACGCGGCCGGGCCTGCACGGGTTGCGTCTCCCGGCCGCACCGACACTTCATCTCCCCTGGACCTGGGGATGGAGACAGCCTCCAATGCCGCCCACGCCCGGGCACAATACCGCTGGGCCGCGCGATCGACCCGCGGTTCGCCCTGCGCGGCCCGCAATGGCAACCGACGCCGGACTGGCGCGCGCTCCCGCCTCTGCTGGTCGCTTGTTTTTGCCGGCAACTTTCGGCGCTCTGCGTGGACTCGCAGGCGCAGGCAACGCGTTCCCACGCAAACCGCCCGGCGCTTTACCGCGCCCCCCCCGCTTTGCACGCGGTGCCCCCGACGCGAGGGTTTGCGCAGCGCGCGCACGCGCGCCCGGCGCTTCGGCGCCCGCCCCCCCCTCACCGCTCTTACCCGCGGCGCCCCCGTCGGCAGGACCCCGACAATTGGGTGGAGGCGCGCCCGGCGCTTTACCGCGCCCCACCCGCTGTCCACGCGGGGCCACGATTATCCGGAGAAACTTCTGCCGCCTCAACTCCTCGACGACCGACGGGGGCAAGAACGCGGCCTTCTCACGAACGGTCGACACCGCCACCCGCTGCTGCGCCTCTTTCTCTAGGTCGGCCAGCATTACTTTTCCTGGCGCAGAACACGCCCAGCATCGCACTTGCTCCCACTGCACTGGTGCCTCCAGATCGGTCCGCAGGCGCGACGACACTCCGGCCATGTGCAGGCGCGTGCACATCTCGGCTTGCCGCCGACGCGCATTATACACGATCGGCATCTGGTTCCGACGGGAGTTGTCTCCCCCCTCCGTCCAACCGCCCGAGATGACTCGGGCTTCCCAGTCCAATTGTATCGCGCTCGCCCATGTAGGCCCAGCCCGGCGCAAACTGTACGAAGTCACAAGATCCAACTGGGAATCGTCCGCTAGCGAGCCTCGGAATACTTCCTTCAGCGATCGGTTAAAGGCACCCAACTTCACCGGCGCGCCGGAAACTGGATCGAAGACGAGCCCCGTCGGCACAGCCCTTCCTGCTCGATCTTCCCGCGCCGCCAACTTGTGCCAACCATCCCACAAGGCGTCAGCGGCGGACCGCGCGCCACCTAGCCGCCTCGGCAAGCACCAATCGAACGAAGGTCGCCCCTGTCGCTTTCCCTGCTTCCCCCTCGATGCGCGGAACCAGCAAAAATAAACAGACTTCTCTAAAGGCCTAGAGCGCAGCAGGTGCGTGTACCTCACCCACGCGAATACCACCGCCAGCATCCCAGCCGCGAGCATGACTTGCCCAGGCGTTCTCGCGCCATCCAGGAAATCGATCACATGGTAAATCATCTCGGGTTCGACGACAGTGGCCTGGGCCGGCGGTGCTACGGTTCCACTGCCTGGATCACGTGGCACAGGGCGAAACGCATCGTCCAGGCAGAATGGCGCTTTCAAATGTACGCACATCCACTTCAAGGCGTTCCAGATCCTGACGCCGGACGTCCGTGCGATCGAGAGCTTATGCACGAACTCGGCGACTGCCATGGGTTGCCGCGCCAGACTCGTCGCCGGCTGCCCTTGCCGGCCCGCCCACTCGGCCCACTGCCCCCACACGCGCAAGGCCGCGCGCAGCGTCCCGGCTTCGAAATTACTCAGCCTAAACACCGCCGCGGACGAGACGTCGGCGAGCATCTCGGCCTGCGCCTCCTGCAACCCCTGCCCGAGGCCGCTTTCCGGGCGCCATTCAAGCGACACTCGAACTACGCTGACCGCCAGCTGAACGCGCCCCTCACGCTCTGCCGCCTCCGTCGCCACTGCGGCACAGCGTCTCGGCCGACCGCGGCGCGCGGCGGTAGGCCCACGCCCTTTCCCCGCCGCGGCCCCCGCGCTCACGGCGGGCGCGGCGGCCGCCGCCGCGCCGCCAAATCGCCTCTCCGCGCGAACGCCATGCGCGGGCACCAGCCACGGCGTCACCCGCGCCGCGTCCCGAGCCACGGCCCAGGCCGTGGGCACTCCACACTGCTCCGCCTCGTCCGTCGAGCAAAACAAATGCGCTAAATCGCCAGCCGACTCCAGTCCCTCTCTCTGCACGAGCGCAGAAAGGGACTCGCGCTCGGAGGAATCGACCCTCCAATCTAAGAGCTCTTCGATGAAGAGCTCTCCGCGCTGCCCGGCCATCAAGCAGCACACAAGCAAGAAACAAACCAACAGCAACCGCTGTCGCCAACGCGCTTTGCTCGCACGATCCAATTGCGCGCTCTGATGCGCGCAGTCCCTGCGAGCGCGCGCGGGCGTCCCCTTCTGTCATGATTATGGTTCCCTGACCCGAGCCTCCCCGAGCCTAAAGTCAACGCATTCAATCGGATACTTCTGGATCTGGGATATGCTCCGTTTCAAGTGAAATCCGTTTATAACCGATTCCATGTTCAACAAGCATATTATGGATCTGGGGTCTGCTTCGTTTCTACAGGCAGCTTGTGAGGACCCTGCCGAACTTCAAGAGAAATCCTCTTGATGTTGGATACGTTTGTTGCTGAAGCCCTATCAGAATCGCATCGAATCCAATCGTAAGTCTTTGGATATGCGATCTGCTGCGTTTCTATTGAAAGACGATTGAACCATATTCAAAATGCAATCGGAACCCTCTGGATATGGCATCTGATCTTTTTCTATTGAAATGCGACCTACTAGCACCAGAGTCAAACTTGCTAATAATCGTTTGGATGTGGATCCTCCTCGGTTTCTACGTGAATCGCGTTTTCAAATTCAGTTCGAATCCTCTAGATCTGGGACCACTTCAAATTTCCGTTGAAATCATATCAGATTCCGGCTCCAACTCAATGGGAGTGCTGTGGATCTGGGGCGCTCATTTTCTACGGATGCAAAAAAAATGAAATATCATTCGAATTTCAAAAAGGTCCCTCCTCCTCCTTTGTACAAAACCTTCCTCTTCATCATCAGGAGAGGGGGCAACAGCGGCAGCAGCAGCAGGAGCAAGCGACACTCAAGCGAAAGCAAAAGGTATCGAGCTCAAGCGAAATGTAATATACTGGAGGGCGAACTTCCGAGAGAGACCTACATGCACATATATATATATATACACATGTGCACATACGAATACATACCCAGCGAGCAGCACAAAGAGTATACTTCTGGCAATATGTGCTATGCAGTCGACGAGGTGCACTCCATGTGGGGCAGAGTATATGGTACAATCTATGCTGTGGATAGTGTGCTGTGCAATCACTGCTGTGCAGCATCTGCGGTGCAATCTATGTCGTGCAACCATTGTGGCACATTTCATGTGGCGCAGCATGTGTACAACAGTAAATGTGATGCAATGTATAGATGGTGCAAGCTATGTGGTGCAACATGCGTCGTGCAATCTACATGGTGCAATATATGTGGCCCACTATATGTGGTGCTATCCATGTGGTACGATCTATGTGAAGCAATTCGCTGAGAGGTGTTACCCAAAGAGTGCTTAGGCTAATGGGGCTCTTACTTCTTACTAATGAGCTGGGCCTGTCCGGCGGTCTGAGGAGGAGTGAGGAGAGCAGGGGGGAGGCGGAACAGGAGGGGAGAGGAGGAAGGGCCAGATGCGGCGGATGTCTCCTCTCGGCGCCTGTCGCCCCGCTCTTGGGTGGTAACTCATGAGAGGCACCCATGCCATCTTGCTAGCTCTTGCGAATCGACGCTGACTGTCACTACATCGATGCTACTCGACGTTCGTCGATGCTAAATCGACGCTGATCGACGCTAAATCGACGCTTTCTCATTGGCTACCAGACGCTAACGCACACGAATACACACTGGAGATGGCATCGCGAGGACACGCAGGGCTTCTGTGATTTGCCATCCAAATGCCTTATAAACACAGCAGCCTGTTCCTCGATCTCGACCGGACACTGTCCCACTCTCGGCGCCTGTCGCTGTACTCGCGCCCTCGCGGTCTGGATGGCCGGAGCGCGACACCGCGGATATGCGGTCGCATGGAGATGGTCCGCGCGGGGCATCCGCGAGCAGACGCCCCGCATCCGCGGGGTCGCGGCCCAGGGGGCCTGGCCCGCGAAGCCGCGGACAGTCCAGCGAGGTGCGCCTGAGCCCGGAGAGGTTACGGAGAGATCCCAGCACTCGCAGCCCCACGTGCGGTCAGTAGTACCTTCCAGGAACCCGCGGACTAACAAGAACTTGAGATCCCACGCCATCCTGAACACCATGAAGCCATTGGGTACTGCGTAACTGCATGCTGGGTTGAATCACCAGTGATAATTCGCAGCAAGATGTGACGTTAAGGTGGAAATCCAATTGGTCGCCGCTACGTTCTCACTTGAACTCCCAGGCCGCCATGAAGCCATGTCGACTTTATACATATCACTGGCTCACCAGCATCACCACCAACTCAATCAGCACCACCATCATCATTACAGTATTACTCATCATCATAATCATCATCAGCAGCATCATGATCAACATATCATCATCACCATCACCATCACCATCACCATCATCATCATCATCATCATCATCATCATCATCATCATCATCATCATCATCATCATCATCATCAGTAGCATCATCATCGTCACTATCATCATCACCATCATCATCATCATCATCATCATCAACATCACTCCGCATCGCTCAGCATGCCAGCTTCTGCTCCTCGATCTCGACAAGGAGAGGCCGCCCCCTATCGGCGCCTGTCGCCCCGCGCCTCCACGACCGTGCCTGGGAGGCCGTTCATCTCCTGGGCAGTCGGAGCGGGGGGCCCCGGGGCGGGCACAAGTAAATAGATACTTAACGGGCCAAGAACGGCATAACGTATACTTTTTCGCTGTCGGGGGGCGCCTGTCCCAAGGCGGCTGGAAAGTTTATACCCTTACGGTGACACGTCAATAGAGGCCTTCTAGACGGGGTCGGAGTAGATGGGGTCGGAGGATCGCGCCGCATCGCCGATACATCGGCGGTGCATCGACGATGCATCGGCGATGCACCAGCGATGCATCGTCGACGTGGACCATGCATCGGCGACGTTAGCGTGGAGGAATCGGGCTGCGCATCGAGCCGCATCGCCGATGCATCGGCGATGCGGCGCGATCCTCCCACCCCATCTACTCCGACCCCAGGAGGCCTAGAGTCAAGGTAAAAACTTTCCAGCCACCCTGATGCAGCGCTCCCGGCGACGGGAAAGTTTATTCCCCAATCAGAGCTTGCTTCTGTAGGGGTCCTAGCGGATTCATGTGGTTAGGTGGGGTATGGCGCCGATTTCGGTGGCACGCCCGGGTGCCCAGGTGCCTGGGTGCCCGGTAGCCCTATAACCCCATAGCCCTGTAACCTTATAGCCTTCCGCCCTATAGCCCTATAGCCCTATAGCCCTATAGCCATGTAGCCCTATAGCCCTATAGCCCTATAGCCCTATAGCCCTAATCGCCCTAATCGCCCTATAGCCCAATAGCCCTATTGGCCCATAGCCCTATAGCCCTGTAGCCCTATCGCCCTATCGCCCTATTGCTCTATAGCCCTATAGCCCTATAGCCCAATCGTCCTATAGCCCTATAACCATATAGCCCCATAGCCAAATCGCCCCCTAGCCCTATAACCCTCGTAGAACTAAAGCCCTGTAGCACTATTGCCTTATAGCCCTACAGCCCTACAGCCCTACAGCTCTATATGCCTATAGCCCTATAGCCCTGTAGAACTATAGCCCTATGGTCCTATAGCCCTATAGCGTTGTAGCCCTAAACGTATTATCCCAGTGCGACCATACCTAGGAGTTGGAGCATTTAGGGAAGCAACATCTACATCTACACCGACGGCTACATGTACATCTACACCTGCATCTACATCTACATCAACATCGGCAGCTCGACTCACATCTACATCTACATCTACACCTACATCGACACCTACATATACATCTACACCTATATCCACATCTACACCTACACTACGTCTACATATACATCTACATGTTCGCATTGGTGTTGCTTTTGGTGTGCATTGCCTTTGCTGTTGCTCTTGCCTTTGTTTGTGCCAATGCCTTTGCTTGTGTGTTTGCGTTTGCTGTTGCTGTTGCGTTGTTGCTGCGTTGTTGTTATGTGTTTGTTGTTTTGCTATGATATGATGGGCTATGCTATGCTATGCTATGCTTGGTTATGATGTGTTAGGATATGATGAGCGAGTGCTGCGTTAAGCTAAGGTAAGCTAAGCTAAGATGAGCTATGCTAAGCTCACCTAGGTTAGGCTAAGCTCAGCCAAGCTAAGCTATGCTAAGTTAAACTAAGCTAAGCAAATATGCTATAGGCTAAGCTAAGCTAGGCTAATCTAAGTTCGGCTAAGCTAGGCTAGGCTAGGCAAAGTTAAGCTAATTTAAGATGAGATAAGCCAAGCTAAGCTAAGCTAAGCTAAGCTAAACTAAAGCTAAGCTAAGTTAAGCTAAGCTAAGCTAAGCTAAGCTGGGTGAACCCAGGGGGCGCGACTGGGGGAACCGCGGGGCGGGGACTGGGGGAACCGCCCGTGGCGATTTCCACTGCCCGCCCCTTGAAGCTAAGAGAGTAAGAACCCTTCTAGGCAGAGCCTAGGTAGGGAATTATACATTTTTTTTTTCTGCGGTATCATGTTACACCGTTCTTCGCCCGCTAAGATACAAATCCCAGCGTTCCCCGCATATGTTTCAAAATGTCCTGGTTGTTCCTCTTCCCCCTCTCACTCCCCAGATGTTCCAATGCTTTCCTGGAGATCCACTTTTGTGCGTGGGTGTGTGCGTGCGTGCGTGTGTGTGTGTGTGTGTATGTGTGTGTGCGTGTTTGTGTGTGTGACTGTGCATGTCTTCCCTCCCAGGCAACAAGCGCAACGCCGAGATATGCAGGGCCCCTCGCTGGCCGCTCGCTCGCAGGATCGGTCAACACCGGAGCGGAATCTCGACCGAATTTAGACCAGATTCGCCACTTCACAATGGAGCCTTCCCCCTTCCCCCCCCCCTCCGCCCAATGTCGAAACGCCAAATAAGAAAACGTTCACCAGAAGGCTTGATGTCCGTTCCATGGGAGCCTGCGTGGCCCCCGGCGCTGCCCGACTCGGTCCCGATGCGAGCCGGATGCGGGACACAGGCCGAAGTTGGACGGGAGTCGTCCCCGCAGAAGGGAGACGAGGAGACCTAGGAGGGAGGCGGAGCAGGAAGGGCGAGGAGGAGCAGGAGGAAGGGTCAGATGCGCCCCGAAGGCGGCCCGAATGCAGAAAGAGCTGTCTTCAACGTCGCCGTTCACAGCTCCCATGAACAGACATCGAAGGTTGTCCCCTCTCGGCAAGTATCGGCCCAATCTTCGGCAGCAGCTCGCGGGAAGCTCCCATGCGATTTTACCTGCTCTTACGAATCTACACGGGCCGACGCTAATCGACGCTCATCGACGCTAAAGCTACGCTAAATCGACGCTGATCGGCGCTACTCGACCCTGAATCGGACTTGCTCATCGACTGCCAGACGCTAGCGCACGCTAGTGCACACCAGGTATAACATTGCGAGGACATACGACGCTCCCATGAGTTGCTACCAGAAACCGTTGTTGGAGCCAGGATCAGTCAGCACCGAATCGGAACATCGAATCGGATCGGACCACGCATCGAATCGTGATCCATCGGAACGGAGACGGGATCGAATGGAATCGGCCACGCCAAGATGCACAGCAGCGCAATGCAAGCGTCGGTTCGCACCTGACTGCCAGAACATCAGAAACAAACGCGTCGCATCGGGCCGGCCGAAGTCGATGTCGAATCGGATCGATGGGATTGAAATCATCATCCAAGCGGACAGGAAAAGGCTCACTGGCGCATGCATGCCGCCACCCGAATGGCCTCCCAAAATAGATCGAGACGACGGCGTTCCGTCATCTTCGGCCTCGGGGGAGCCTCGCCTCTGTCCGTGGAAGCCTCTTAGATGTGGTCCAACTAACTAGATGGGGTCGGAGGATCGCGCCGCATCGCCGATGCACCGCCGATGTATCCAGCAATGCATCGCCGATGCATGTACGACGTCGGCGATGTGGTCGACGTGGACATCGTTTGGCTCCACGTGGGGACGCATCGCCGATGCGGCGCGATCCTCCGCCTCCATCTGCTCCGACCCTGTTTTGGAAGGCCTGGACCTCTGCTATATCCCTGGCCTCGGAAGAGCGGGCTGAAGCCCAAGTCCAGCGTTGCTAGACATGCCCCAGGCCCAAGGCGCCCCCGGGATCTTAATGGAAGCCCCCCCGGCCTCCAGAGCACCCTTCGAGACCCGGAGGGCCCCGGGGGCTCCACAGAGGATCGAAAAGCTGGGGGGGGGCCTTGAGACGAGAGCACCTGCCGCCACCCCTGAAAAACTGCCGAGGCCCGTGTGAAGAGCCAGCTCCCCGGAAGGGGCCGAAGCCACCAATGGCGGCGCGCACGCGGGGGCTAGAGAGGAAGGGGAGGGTTTTCTTACAAGGAGTTTGCTTCTTAAAAGGCGCTGGCCCTACATCTATAGACAAGGCCCGCGCCTTCTAAGAAACACAAGCCCTCTGAGAACCCCCCCGCCCTCCCCCTCGTCTGGGGCTGCGTCGGGCAAGGTTGGCGCGGCCTGAGCCGGAGTTCCACTATTGGGGCGCATGCGAGGACATGTCGCGCGCGCGAAGACAATCTCCTTTCGCGCACTTGATGCGCGACGCCGGCTTTTTGAGGCGTCCGTCCTTCATACAGAGTAAATACATGCGTCCACTGTTTCCGCCTCCGCCGCCGCCACCGCTGCCGCCGCCCGCGCCTCCCACAGCAAGGCCATAGGTGTTGAATTGTTTTCGCTGCGCGGTGCGTCTGTGAGAGCTTCGGCCCGTCTGCGCGCGCCTACTAATATGACCCAGCATCCGCTCGTATGGTTTCATAACCTTTGCCGTGCTTGTCGTTGCTGCGATCGTGAATGGTGACATGCGCGGGCACTTGTTCACATCTGTGTAGACATGTCATTGGATGGATGGGCGGGATGATTTGTGGGCTTATCCATATCGTTTATGATCTTCGCCCACTCGTCGTAGAAGCGGTAGAAATCGGCGTCCGCTTCCCTACCCGCGCCACAGATCTCGATTCCCATTGGATCCTGATACGTGCATGCCTGACCATGGTCCTCACGGGCGGCGGCATGCACAGCGACGGCTGGCCTGGCAAAGTTGCCAGACCCTTCAGCATCAGTTTCTTTTCCGGCACGGCGGCGTCGAAGCCATCGATCTCGCTAAATGGCGAAGTGGAGGCCACGACCTCGGGCCCTTCGAGATTCGATATATTTCGTTCATCAAATCTGGTGCGTAATTAACTCAAGCTGGCCGGAGTCTCAAGAGTCCTGCAACGCCCCAGCCATGGCCTGCTGGATCTTGAACGCTTCCGACATCCACTCTGTGGCCCGCTGCCAGTTGGGGGGGCGCGACGCGACGTGGCGGGCCGCGCGTCTGCTCCACTGTTCCTAGCCAGCTGCGTCGGGAATGGGATAGAAAATTACCTTCTCCGCTTTGCCAGCGTCGTTCCAATGGGCAGCAGTGCCCGGCGCTCCGTCGGGGGAGGGCACCACCTCCATCTCCACCATGAGGCGGGCCACTCGGCGGCCCGTCGCATCGGTCACGCCGACGGCCACCCTCATCGCAATCTCCCTCGTCGGACGACTCGCCCTCGTCACCCTCCGAGTCGGAGTCGTCGAGGCCCTCGCCCTAATCGTCGACTCCATCGCCGTCGACGCCGCCTGGCAGGCCAGAGTCGCGTTGCTGCTTGGCCAGCGATGCCTTGGCTGGCCCGGGCTCGTTTTGCCCCCCCCCGTGGAAGGCGCCGGCCCAGCCGCCGTCGCCGCCGCCTGGCTTCTCGAGGCCGGGCGGGTTATAGCCAGGGGAAGAAGCGGCAGGAACCCGTATTCTCCTCTATCTTCCAGCGGCGATCTGCCTCCTCCCTGGCCTTCTCCTCCTCTTCCTGGCCCTGTTCCTCAGCGGCGGCAGCGGCCTCCGCGCGATTCTCGGCGCGCAGCTCCTGCCTCCTGGCCTTCGCATCGGCGTGGCCTCCACGCTCCACATCGCTCCCGCGAGCGTCTCCGAGGGCCTCTGGTGCTCGCCCCCAGCAGGGTCTTCGGGCGCCTTCAATCGTCTGGAGACATCATCTTCTGCCTTCTGCTCGACCTGGCGTCCCGAGGCGCTCGCGACGCAGTCGCGGGGTGCCCTGCGTCGCAGCGGGCGGTCAAGAGGCCCGCTCCAGGCGCGGGTTGGGGGTGCGATCCGTTCCACGAGTTCCCTTATCGCTTCGCGTTCCTCGTTCCATTTCCTTCACTCTCATACTTTCTCTCAGCCCCCAGTCCTCTTCCGCCGAATCACCGGCGCAGGTGGCGCACTGACATTCGGTGGCATTGCAGCGCGGCCCGCTGAAAAACCGCGCGCGCCGCGCGCAGTCAGGCTTGCAATTCTGTTGCGCAAGAAACGCCATGGACCATCCAGGCGCGGCGCATGCGCGGCCCGCCCAGGCGCCGCCGCCCGAGGAGGAGTCAGGTCGGCCGCGGCGACAGTGGCCGCTCCGAGCCTGACCTGGGAAGCCTGCTTCTCCAACTGCTGCCGCGCGCAGAGTTCAGCCTGCTGCCGACGCAGTTGCTCGCGCGGCGCCCCCCAGTTATTCTCCGCGGGCCGCGATGCTCTCTTGGCATTCCGAGACGCGGCGTTCACCTCGTCATTCGCTCTCTGCCCAACTCGCTGGGCCCTTCCCAGTGCGTCGCGAACTTCGGCGGGAATGCGAACGCAGTTTGCGCTTGCCGCTCGGACAATGGCGCGCGCCTCTTGGCGAGCGTCGCTGAAGTCGCCCTGCGCCTGCCACGTCGCCTCTGTGCTCTCGGCCGATGCCTTCTCCGCAGTTGCCTCGGCGATCAGTCAAACTGCCTGCGCCCGTCGGACCGCCGCCTTTGCCTCCGCCTCAAGGGGGGCGTTGCGCGCCTCAGGCGCCTCGAGCTCTTCGCCGGCTCTGGTTATCGCCGCCTGCCGGGACTCCCCAGCACCCCGGAAGACGCGCTCGGCCTCCTCTGCGATGCCCTGCTCGAGGGCTTGGGCGCGCTTCTCGGGGGCAGCCAAGGCCTCGACCTTGCCGCCCAGCTCACGGAGCTCTGCCGACGCTTGCGTCGCAGGCGACAGCCTGGTGCCTTTCCTCAGCCTGCCCCACGGCGCGAACCATTGATGATGCGGTCGTTCTGGGCCTGGCCACGAGCAACTGCGCGTTGTCGAACTTCGGTTCTCGCGATCTGGCGTCTCATGTGCGCCATCTCCACGCCCCTTTCTTCGGCTGCCCCCCGCCCGCCCCCTCTCTTCGGCATCCCCAACCGAGGCTACGCAGCGCCATGCATATATGCGCGAGAGGGGGGAGACAGTCCGGGCGGAGGAATATCCAGTTGCCACGATGGCAGCTGACAGAACACGCATGACATATGGCCTTCGAACTGTGTCGTCGATCTCCCAGGTGGCAGTGTTCAGGAGACGCGCGCCCGGGGCCTCTGCTTTCACGTGACTCGTCGATGCGATAACTCGACGCGCTGGGGCGTGCCGTGCGAGCGGGGGGCGACGACGTTCCCAACGGCTCGAGGTCCCGTGCCCCTGGACCGCGGCGAGCGATCGCGGGGGACAAGGGGGCCCATGCTGCAGTGGGGTTCAAGCGCCACCCCGGTTTCACGCGCCTGGTTCTCCTCTGGTGTCCCTTCCGTCTAGGTCCGCATCACTAGCAGGGATCTCACTGACAAGCCGATGGCACACCGCGGCTTCTTCGCAGCGGACGCTCTCGAGTCGGCTGTCTTCGGCGTTCAGCTGAGCGGCCGAGGGCGCGCCAGCCACCGTCTCCGCCATTTCCCCCCGCGCGTTTTCCCGCGAGGCTTTCGCGACGCAGTCGTCGAACAGTTCTGACGTCGGTGATTGTTCCTGAGCTGACACAAGGGGGGACCCGCGACCGCAGGCCACGGAGTCATCCCCTGGATGAGCCGTTTCCCGGCTCAGGCGGGGAGTCGACTTGACTGATCCCAGCTCTTCCGACGAGACGGATCCGCGGCCATCAATTTCTTTGCCCGAGTCGGAGGATTGCACGTAAGCTTGATGGGCGCTGGGGGGCAACGGATGCTCCTCCAAGTAGATTGACCCATACCATTCGGCGTCTGCCTCCACCTTGTCTGCGTCTGGTCGTGGTGTGTCACAACGGCTGGAGCCGCCGTCTGCTAGCGTATCTCCGGACGCCAGCAACTGGCACATGCCGACATTCTACGAACAAGAAAAAACGCGAGTCGGAGCCCCTGACGCAGTTGAAGATTTGTGAATCCCTTTTGAAACGTGGCACTGTGCTTGATTATTTGTTGCATCCACCTTCGAGGCAGGAAGCGCGGCTTTGTAATCTCGTGGTGGAGCTTTCAGCTGATAGCTCGCATTTTACAGATTCATCATGGATTCGGGCGGGCATTATCTGGATCCTGTCAATAAGCTCTCGGTATGGATGTCCTTGTAGAAAATCTTCTAGGGTAGGCTCCAGATTCCGCATCGGAAGGCACGCGCTTGATGCCACGGCAAGCATATCCGTTAAGCGAATCTGCTACAAAAGGATCTGCGTGTGCGCCAGCCGGCCGACCGGATTTAGGGCGGGCGCGCGCGGGATATTTTACCTCTACGCAAAAGTGGCTACGTATGGTAACGAAATGCCGATATTGATAAGATGGTTCTGCCAACCTTCTTTTGGAGGGAAACGGCAGAGCATGAAAATAGATCGAAGGTGACGTGAATAATGATTGCTTCAAAGGTGGATCCAGCCCTCGTAGGATTCAATCAGAAGTGGGGCGAACCCTACCAGGTTTCTTTCTACTACAGCAAGATCTAGCCGGAAAGGTAAACGTTGTCCTGACGTCGGCGTCGTCATGGGTCATAGGCGATGCCATCGTCGTCGTCTTCTTCGTCGTGGTCGTCGTCGTCGTCGACTTCGTTCTCGTCGTTTGCCAGCGTCGGCGGCGGCGTCGACGTCGTCGTCGTCGTCGTGTTCGTCGTCTGCCTGCAGCGGCGGCCAGGGCGGGCGGCCCTCCGAAAAGCTGTCCCGGGGGCGGGTGGGACCCCTCGAACGAGTTTCCCGCAGGGCAGGGGGCCCGGACCTCCACGGCTGTTTGGGGGAGGGGAGGGGGGAACCAGCGACGGTTGATCGCCCCCCTCCGAAAAGTCGCGTCGAGAAGCCATGCGCAATGATCGGAGCGCACATCGAAGCAAATCCTTTGACAGGAATGCGGAGCGTACCGGCGAGCGCCTGCCAATGAGGAAGAAGACGGAGACGAAGATGGAGAGAGACGGGCGGAAGAACAACGCCAGACAAGGATGGATCATATAAGATCAGCGCCGGGTCATCAAGGATCTGGAACACAGGTGGACGGATATCCTCCCGCCCGCATGGGCGAGCAGATACTCATGCCCACGGCTCCCCGAGTCCCTGGGACACGGCCCAGCGTAAGTGGATATAGAAGCTTCAGGTGGCGCAAGCTTTCGGTCGGGCGTGCCCTCGTACAATCGGATTTGGGAGGAATAATGAAACATACGCAAAAACATCCTCAAACATAGTCAAACATAGACGAAAGATCGTACCCAGACTATTTTCTAAACTATTTTTGAATATTCCTCCTGTGGAGGGACATTCCCAAATTAACGCAAGGTTTTTCCTTCCGACCCAGTTTTCATGGCCCCGAAGGCCCAGAAGACTGCCCCTGCGACGCCGCAGGGGAGGGAAAGAACACGACGTCGCAAATCGTGGGGTGGCCTGGGCGGGCTCGCCCTGGGCTTAGGTCGGGCATGTCCTCCTAATTACAGGCGGATTCTGGACGAAAGTTATAAAGTAGTCAAACACATGCTTAAAGCATGATGTTTGAAATCGTCCCTACACTATTGTTTGACAATTTTTGAATATTCCTCCTGTTGGGGGATAGGCCCGATTTAAACCTGGACCCACTTTGACGGCCTTTGGGCCCTAAAAGACCGCACCCTGAAGGCCGCCTGGACTTCAAAAGATGGTGCACCAGAAATCGCACGGGGCGGACACAGACAGCCCCCCCCAAGCACTCCTGGCTGGCCTCCACGAGTCCCCCGAGTAGCCCCACCTGGCCTCAAACCCCACAAATAGTTAGCCTTGGGCGATCCCGACACCCTGGCGGCGCCGCTTGGGAGATCCGCGCCCCAGGGGTGGGATATTGAGACCGCCCCAGGTGGGGGGGGGCATGTCCTCCCGCAGGTGGATCTAGACATACTGAAATACATAATCCAAACATGATCCAAAAATATTCACACACGGCATGTAGATCGACCCCAGAGTATTGTTGCTTATTTGGGAATATTCGTCCTGTAGAGGGACATGCCCGGCTTAACCCAAGGGGGCGGGGTGTTGAGGCCAGCTCGAACATTCTCGGGTGGGTTGTCTGCGCGCAGCTCGTGGCCTCACCACGGGGGGGGGGCGCTATCCGCCGGGCACCGCCGGGCGCGCAAGGGGGGCGCTCCGGGTGCGACTGGAGCCCTGCGAGGCGAACGCGGGCGCCAGGCCGCAGCGGCCTCAAGGGGGGCGGGGCTCGGGGAGGGGGGGGGGGGGGGGCAGGCACCCAGCGTCTTGGCCAAGCATCGCGACGGACCCCCGCCGAGAGACCCAAGCAACCCCCCCAAGACGCCCCTGCGGGAGGCCCGCAAGAGGTCCCCCAGAGGCACCCAAGAGGCCCCCTTATGGAGACCTCGAGAATGCTGCTCCTTGAGCCCTGTATCTCCTTCTCCCTCTCCTTCTCGCCTCCTCCTCCTGCTCCTCCTGCTCCTCCTGCTCCTGCTCCTGCTGCTGTTGCTGCTGCTCCTCCTCCTCCCGTGCGCGCGGCCCCCCGTTCCCAGTTGTGCACAAAACGGTGGGATCTTTTCTGGTAGGTTCGGGTCCGCTATGACGCGCGACCGCGGACCGTATCACCCTCCCCGCACACTCCTTCCTTCCTACCCCCCACTTTTCTGGGGCTCTCATGAACAAACTGCTCTGCTCTTTGTGTCTGTGGCTCGCGGCGAGGCCTGGGCGCGCGGCCGCGTCCAGGCCTCGCCGCCCTGGCAATGCCCGAGCCGACTCCCTGCGCCACATCGCGGGCCCAGCCCCCCGCGCAGAGAGCCTGCCTCGGCCGCGCTCAGGCGATCCCGGCGCAGGTAGCCCTCCAGGTCTGCCAACGACGCCGCCACTGTGCAATGAGGCAGCCGGGCCACGGGCCGCGGGCAGCCCGCGCGGAGCTTTACCCTGAACAACCTCCAGATGCCTGACGGAAGCGGCGAAGAAGGGAAGCCGAGGCGCCACCTGATTTCTTAGTTGAGCCACAGCCAGCAGAACCGCGCACACTGCGCTGTTGACTCTCGTTCCACTGCCCAAGCGTCGCCGCTATAATGATGCATTGAGACGTCGGAGACATGGCGCATCGCCGAACGCATCGCCGAAGGGTCTCGGACATCATTGCGTTGGGCCCCTACGTCGCCGAATGCCTGCCGCGGGCTTCTCAGGATAACGGGTTCTCTGCGGCCCGGGTGCCGCGCGGCCGACCGCGCGCGTGGCGCGCGCGAAGGGGGGGCAATGGGCTCTGACGGAATGCACCGCCGCAGTCCAAAGCCCCGCCAGTGGCTCGCCCGCGCCCCAAAACTCCTCGGATAACCCCGCGGCCGCCCGCGCCGCGTCCAAATCGTCGGGGGCGCGCGACTCGCGGGCGCGCACTGTCCCGTGGGCCTTTCTCGCTTTCAAATTCTCGATGTTGCGCGCCTTCCACTGGCCCTGTGATCCCCGCCCACGCGCCGGGGAAACGCGGGCGCGCTGCGATGGCTGACAGATCCACGCCGTCGATAATGAACGGGCCCCGCGCAGCGCCAGTCGCGACGCGAGCCCCCCGCTTCTCCCGCGCCTTTTCGTCGAACAGCGCATCCCTTGCGGACTCGCTTGCAGCGGCAGCGCGGGCATTTCGATCTGGGGCCTCCCTGATCCACTCGGTCAGATTCACTCGAGCTGGTTTCTCCGCTGCCCGCCGCAACGTGCCTCACCTGCAACGTGCGGGGGGGGGGGGGGGGGCGCAGTTTTTCGCTGTCATCACAGCAGGCAAAGAGGGCGCCATTCCTCCGCCTGTGCGGCCCCAGGAACGGGGGCATTTAGAGCCTGGGAAGACGGGGGGAAAGGGGAATCGCGTTCCGATCTTGTCAGGAGACCCCGCCTCCAACCTCGCAGTCGGCCATGGGAACGTCGGGCTGCTGGCGGCCTCAATGCTGCGGCCGCCAGCTGACCAACCCCGTTTTGCGGGTGCCCCCGCTGCCCGCTCTGACCACAAGCTTCTGCCCATGTCCTCCTCGTCATCTCGGTGATCCCGTGCTTTCTGCTCCTCTTACTTCTTGCTCAGCTGCTAAGGGTCTTCCAGGTTGATTGTGGGTTCCAGCGTCATCCATGTCAATCCCACTGGCACTCCCCACGGGGGAGGGCCCTCCTCTCTGCCGCTTTCCTGCAAAACTTCGGCATGTCTCTTCTGCCCCTCTCCACTTGGGCTTTCAGAGCCATATCATATGGGGGGCGGCATTTTCTCTGCTAGCATATCGCCATGCTCCTTCTCGTACTTTTTGAAGTCCATCGGTTCTGCTGCCAGCCCCCCCCCCCCCCCTCCCCGCGGAGGCGTTTGCCCAATTAGTTGAGGCCTTCCTCTGTGCTCCACCATGTCCGCGCTGAGAAATAATACCTCTGTCTGGTCCTCTCCCATTTCTCTGGTAGTCCACCCTGCGCCTGTGCATCTCGCTGAAGTCGTTGTTCTCCTGTGCCCTCCATCGCTATTATGCCAGCTTCTTCGTTCTCGCATGTTTCCAAGTCTGTCCTGTGTCTGCGAAACACATGTTGCATCGGTACCAGCTCTTTCTTGATCACCTGCAATCTCTCATGCGTGTCAGACTCAACCACGTCCGCTCTTAACATCGCCATGTCTGCCAGGTCGGGAATGTCGCAGTAACTGGGAAGCGGCCACCTCCATTGTCTTCCTGCTTCTTCTCGGTTGGGAATACATATTTCGTGGAACCCCTGTCCGCCTTACCCCATGCATTCCGCATCTTCCGCCTACCCCCCCCCCGTGGGTTGCGCGCCGAAAAATCCTCGCTAATGTTTCTCCCGGGAGCTCGGCAGGCCCATCCTGGGTTGCACTCCGAGATAATCTCGCTCATGCATATCCTAGGAATACTGAAGGACAGTCTGGGTCGCACTCCGAGAAAGACTCGCTACTGCCCCTCCTGGCTGCGGTGGATGGGCGACCTGTGGGTGGCGGTCGAACGCGCTCAAGAATTCCGGTCCCAGGCGCCCTGTCCTGAGGCACTCAGCACGTTGCGGTCCACTTCCTTGCCCGCTCTTTGCTGCCGGTGCTTGCCCGCAACATTAATATCAATGCCCAAAAGGATGTGGTTGCTGTGCCCTCTCGTTTTTCATGTTCTAGTTTGTTTGCCACTCCTCGCAATGCAGCGCGTCTCCGCGCACGGGGTGGAGCCCTCGACGGTATCGCTATGTGGTATATATTGATCGTCCTTATCTGCTCGTCTTTCACGCAGTAGCAACTTGGCCTACAAGCAGTGGAAATCGTGACTACTGACAATAAGCTGTGGACACGCGGCTCCCTGAAAGCTGTTCCATTATCTATCTCCACCTCCTTGGCAACTGGCCCCAATGCTGCTGCATGTTGGCCAGAGCTGCGTCTAGTTACCGCCAGGCCCCTTCTGTCCGACCTGTGCATTCCCAGTTGGCGGCTGATGTCCCCCTCCCGCTATGACAGTAGAACTGCCACCCGTGCCATCACGCTTCTCTTTCACCCACTGCGTATGTTGTTGAAATGTTTTCATTGTTTGTGTACCCTCTATTTGGCAGCAAATACGTGGCGAAGATTGTGACGTCGTGTGCTCTCGTACGCAGCAGAACCCTTGCCGTTCTTCCTTGCAGCTGTATAGGTGGTGTGTACTGCGCGTGGAAGGCCTTGCCTCTCATCATCTCATTGGGTACAGAAGCGTCGTACCACATGACTTGTTGATCGATGTTCCCTTTGTTGCCCCGGACTGCAGTGCCGTACGATATCTATGACGCGCCTTCTTCATTTGGCACGTGGTCAGCCCACTGGTGTGTCCCTGTCAGCACAATTGCATCCCACTCTCGTAGTGCACTGCAAATTTCTTCCAGCATGTCCGTGGTATCCGCCGCCAACGGCTTGTAGAATACCAGCTTCAGCAATGCACGCATCGGGAGCACTGCAACCGCCATCCATCAGCCATGCTCCCTAAAAGCCCCTCTCTGGCCCGTGCGATTGCTGGGCGGTCGTCGTGTGAGAGAGTTTCAGCAAATCCTCGCTCGGTCGGATCCCAGTGCCTGAGCCCCCAACGCCGACTAGGAACAGGGAGGAGGGGGAGGAGGAGAACGGGGGGAGGCGAGGGAAGGAAGGGGAGGACCAGGACGAGGAGGAGGCCCCGCAGGGACGACGAAGTGGTGCACAAGAGCTTTCCTGGACGAGGAAAAGGCCGGCGGGGGCCCGTGGCCAGTACTGGGGCAGGGGAGGGCATCGGGAACAGCGGGGGGCGGGACGCGAGAGAAGGATAGGGACGGGGATGGGAGGAGGGCAGGGAGAAGGTAGCGGAAGGGCGCCCGCGACGGTGGAGGGCACGGCCGCATTTGCACGCATACGAAAGGTCGAATTCATCATCGACGAACCCCTCCAGGAACGAGGGGCAGATGGGGCGACGACGGAGGCAGGACGGGGTGGGCGGGGCCCGGAACGTCGGAATGAGAGGGGTGGCGACGACGACGACGACGACGACGACGACGACGACGACGACGTCAACGATGACCTCGGCGGCGACGACGCCGACGACGACGACAGCGACGACGACCGCCGCATGCTGAGGACGGGGCGGTGCTGCCAGTGGCGGCTCCGTGGGGGCGTCCTGGAGCGCAAGCTGCGAGGAGCTGGGGGGGAGGGCAGCGCGGAGGGCGAGGGGGGGGTCAGGAGCAGAGGAGGACACAGAGGGGGGGGAGAGGGGGGGGGGGGGGGCAAAAACGGGGAGGGGGAGGGGAGGGAAGGGCGGGGATGGGGGGCAAAAGGGGATGGGGAAGGATAGGGGGAGGGGAGGGGGATGGGGATGGGAGGGTGGATATGGGGCAAGGGAACGGGACGGGGAGGGGTGGGTGAGAGAAGGGGGGGGGGGGGGGGACAAAGCGGGTTCGGCGCGCTTGCCGTCTGGCGTCGAGCCAGTCCCCCTTAGCGCCTGCAAGCGATCGGAGCGATCCCGCTTCGAAGCGCGTGCCCCAGCCGAGCGGGGCGCCCCCCACCCCCCCACACTCATCCTTCCCGATTCCCGACAGGAGCAGGAGCCGCGATTGTAAGTAACAGGCGTGCTGCACAGGCTGCTTGCACACTTGAACCGACGACCCAACCAGTGCGGGGGAATGGGTGCTAAACGATTCTATATAATTCTGGGCCGCTGCATGATAAGGAACTTGCTGCGTCAGACAATCTGGACGCGCTGGTGCGCCACTCCATGTCTCCACGGGATCGCGCCCTTGCTTCCAGACAGCGAGAGCGTTAGTATGAATACGTGGCCGACTCCGGGAACCCTGGATCCGAACACGCTGACTGCCCCTGTTAATATATATATATATATATATATACACAGATGTGTGTACGGAATGTGATTTAATGAAATATAGATGTATGAACACACAAGTAAACATAATTGCATACACACAAACTGTTGGCGCTCCAGCGCGGATCCAAGAAATCCGCGCGGAGCGCCAACAGTTTATGCTTATGCAGTTGTGCCAACAGTGAGCGCCGACAATTTTTCATTTTGTCCATCCATCCTTGACCGTCCTCCTCGAACCACGCTCCTCGATCCTCCGTTTAAATCGGGCATATCCTCCTGGAGGCGGATTTTAGACGAACGCTGAGAAATCTCCAAACGTATTCAAAAATAGTCAAAATATGGTTGAAAAATCGTCCCCAGAACGTGTTTAGACAATTTTTCAACATTCCCCCTGCAGAGGGACGGCCCTCGGCCTCCGTTCCAGGAGCCCCGGGCGGCCAGCCGAAGGGCCCCGCGGAGCGCCCGCACGCGGAGGAGCGCCCGCGGGCGGGGCGGGCTCCCTTCGGGGAGACGCGAGACTCGGGTTTGGGGGACTCGGGCTGGCCTGGCGCGAGCTCGTCAAAACCCGGGACGCGCTCGTCAAAAAACGCTGGCAGACCCGAGTTCTCGCTTACAGCGGAGGCCAGTCCAGAAGAAACCTTCCACGAGAAACGCAACCCTGAGACCCCAGGGAATCCATGGATTTTTGGCGTGGGAACGTCGCGCCCTCCACCGCCAAACTTCCGAACCCCCAGAAAACCAGGGTGTCTCCAGGCATGAGCCCCCACTCTACCCGAGCCTTGCGTTTCCCCGATCCCTCCCCCCCGAGACAGGGCCCCGCGCCGGGCCGCCCCTCCTGCGCGAGACGCTCCAAGGGCGCCATGGGTTCGGGCGCCTCCTGCGAGGGGCGGAGAGCAGAGCAGCCACCTACAGAGGAACCCAGTCCACAAAAGAAGCCTTCCACGAAAAGCCCACCCCGGACACCCCAGGACTTCCATCTTGATTCTTGGTGTGGGAACGTCACGCCTTCCACGGCAAAACCACCGGCACCCGAGAGAACCCAGGGGCACCCTGGAGCCAAGCAGGGTGCCTCTCGGCATGGGCCTCCGCTGTAAGATCGTGGTCTAGGCGGGGAGCAGAGCGTGGCACGGCCAGGCAGCATGGACGGCTTGCTTCCCTTGCGCGCCTCTCGCCGTCGCTCGGACGTCTATTCCCCGTGCATGTTTTGGCTTCGTGCGTGTAGCCTCTCGCAAGGTGCGGGGCGCGCGCGCGCGCTTGCTGACCAGCCTCGAGCTTGTCGCTGCGGCGCTTCTGTGTCGTGACGACCCAGGCGGGTGGTTTGTGGAACCGCGTGGATCGTTCCACCTGGAACGACTGGCGGCTTTTCAATCGCCAGATCGTTCCACGTTTGCCGACTCTGGGCCGCCGGCGGCGTTCAAACTTGAACGCCCGCGCCAAGGATGCACCCTCAGAAACTCCGGGAATCCTCAAGATCGGACACCCGGATGTTTCAGGGTGGCAACTTTCTCCGGGGGCCGAGCTTCTTCTCCTCGGCCCCTCCGAAGATCGATGCGGGCCCTCGGAAAGTCGACGCCGGCCCTGGGGGACCGAGCCGCTCCTCGAGGATCGAGCCGAGCTTCGGGAATGGAACCGAGCCTCGCGGATCTGCCCGAGCCTCGGGGATCCAGCCGAGCCTCGAGGCTCGAGCGGGCCCTCGGGGACCCGAGAGGGGAGGCCCGTGCACGGTCTCGGGAAGTGCACCTCGGGGACATGTTCGAACGTCGACCGCCCCCCTGCTGGTTCCTGGCGCTTCGGCGGCGGGCCTCCGTCGACGGCCGTGGACGTTCGCCATCCTGCAGGAGGAGGAGGAGGAGGAGGAGGAGAAAAGGAGGAGGAGGAGGAGGCGACGGGGGAGGAGGAGGAATGGCGTGGAATGGTGTGGATGTGCACACACGTGCGCTCCGCGGGGGGCCAGCGCTGGACCTGACCAGCCCTGGACCCCACGACCACCGCGGGGGCCAGCGCTGGACCAGACGAGCACCGCGGCGAACTCAAGGGCGGAAGGAGGCGACGGACAGGCCCTCCCGCTCCAGGACGGCCAAGAAAGCACCACGGCGCTTCTTCGGCTCCACGGCACCCTGCACGAAGCCCGACCCACCGCCAAGGGCACGAACAGCGGCCGACGCAGCCTCCGAGATGCTGTCGCCCTCGCCCTCCTTTCCGCCCCGCACCGCGCCAGCCATCGGCGCCAGCGAGACCTGCGCGTCCATGAACTCGTCGGCGACCGCGCCGCCGCACGCCTCCCCCTGCACCGCGGAGGAGCCATCCGCCACAACACCCTCAGCCGACTCCATACGTCGAGCTTCAGGGTAACCACACGCCACAGCCGCGCCAGCGTTCCGCAACGACTCGGGATGCGCCACGCGACGGGCAGCCACCTCCAAGTCCACGTCCACGCTCTCGCAATACTCGGACTCCGTCACGCTCGGCATCTGCGCCGCAGGGGGCTGGATCAGCGCGAACGCCTGCGCCATGGCTGCCTCCGAAGGCGGCCACACGGGCGAGGCGCCAGGCAGCGACCGTGGTACCGCAGTTGCAGCGCACGCCCACCGCGCGGCAGGCAGCCCGCGGCACGAACGGCGTGGCCTCAGCCCGCATGCCACCAGCAGTGTGCCCCAGCCGAGGCCCAGCGGCAGCCCAGGACAGATCCGCCGAGGACGCGGCCGTGAAGCCGCCAGGCGGCACTCGGCACGCGTGCCAGGCAGCGTTCCGCCTCAGCCGCATCGCGCCAGGAACACGATCACCTGCAGCAATCCTCTGCAGAGCTGGCCTCGACGCACGCTCGCGGTCCACCCACGAGCCCGGGGCGCCGCGTGCCGCCACGAGCGGCCGCAAAGCTGCTTCCAGAGCAGCGCGACCGCGCCGCCGAGCAGCACGCCTCGCCGCGGAGGCGCCGAGGGAGTCCTTCTCCATGATCCTCAACTCACTGGGCCGCCACATCGGCGGGCAGCCCCCCGCAGCCATCCAGGGCGCGCCCGCCGCCGCCGCCGCCGCCGAACCGCCGAACATGGGCGAAACGGCTGCGGAGAAAGCGGGGAACACGGCCTGAGCCAAAATGGCTACGGCGGGGGAGGAGGAGGAGGAGGAGGAGGCGGGGGAGGAGGAGGAGGAGGAGGAGGAGGAGAGGAGGAGGAGGAGGAGGAGGAGGAGGAGGAGGAGGAGGAGGAGGAGGAGGCGGGGAGGAGGAGGAGGCCTGTGGGGCGCCTCTGGCTCTCTGCGTGGCCCCTCGGGAGCGTCTGGCGCACCCTCTGCGCGCTGCCGACCCAAGACTGGCTGCCGGGGGGCCCCGACATCGGGACCCCGGGGGGGGTGGGAAGCGGGCTCAAGCTTCGAGTCCAGCTCAAGCCCCCCTCCTGATCCTCCTCCTCCTCCTCCTCCTCCTCCTCCTCCTCCTCCTCTCCTCCTCCTCTGCCTCCTCTGCCTCCTCTGCCTCCTCTGCCTCCTCTGCCTCCTCTGCCTCCTCCTCCTCCTCCTCCTCCACCTCCTCCTCCCTCACCTCCACCACCTCCGCACGTCAACCCCCTCCCGCTCTATCCCTCGCCCCTGTGGATGACTCCTCGTCGCAGCGTCAGGCGTGTCGGGTAGGGGGCAGTAGGAGCGCTCGCACGAAACTTCCTCACCGCTCAGAATGCTGAGGCTCGAGTTCTCCAGGAGCGGCGCGGGTGGAGGGCGAAGACTACTTCCCGAGGGGCCCCCGCCTCAGCGCCGAGCACCCGCGTCTTACGGCTTACCGACCAGCTAGAGTAGGAACTCTGACCACAAAAAACCTTCCACAAGAAACCCAACCCTGAGACCCCGGATGTCCATTGATTTTGGTATGGGGACGTCACGCTTTCCATGTCTTTCCATAGTAGAACCATCGAACCCTAAGACACCCAGGGCACCCTGGAGGCAAGCAGGGTGTCTCTTGGCATGGCTTCCCACCGTGCCCTAATGGAGGGTGGCTGGTTCTCATAGTGTGGCCCTCGCGCCAGCGCCGCGTGCTATCCCCCCTTTGGGGTCACCGCAAAAAGTGCCGAGGACGGAGGGCAGCTGGTTCTCAGACGGTGCCTCGCGCCCTGGCGCCGCGCGCACACTCGTCCCGAGAGCTCCCAAGTTCGAGCTGCGCACGGGCCCCGGTCACGCGGGGGCCTGCCGCGCGGGCGGCGTGCGCGACAGGCTCTGACCCAGTGGCCGGCCGAGCTCGCTCCAGCCACTCGTCGAGGCAGGCGTCGAAGTCAAGCAGGCGGGACACGAAGAGCAGGCTGGCTGCGTCAAGCGAGGGCTCCCCGAGCGGCTCCTCCACGTCCCGGAACGCCTCCACCTCCTCTGCCTGACGGACCGCCTTCTCTATCTGATCCGCCTCCTCGTTGGCCACACCAAGCACTCTCTGGAAGTCGGCGCAAATGCCGGCGATGGTATTTAGGCCGGGGCACGTGTCATCATCGTTCAACTCGTCCATCACCTGTGTGGCCTTCAACACGCCCAAGCGAGCCTCGATCGCTTCATCTACACAATCCTGCGTGTCATCCTGAGCCTGCTTTATGGCCTCACTCAGCAAGTGGCAACGCGGATCTGTGCGAATGAGACGCTTGAGGGCAGCCATGAGGATGAACTCGATTGGCACGTTGCCCGAATTGCAGATGTCAGTATCCTTGTGCAACAGCAGCAACTCTTCGAGGGACTTCATCCCCAATAACGGAATAAGTTCTGGTTTGTGGCTCACTGCTTCCGCCAACTCTTCTTCAGTTAGGAATCCGTCCCCATCTTTGTCAACCATGTCAAGAGCGTTCTGCACCAACTCCACGTCCAACATGCGTCCTTTCTCGACCACCTTAGCAATTTTGTCACTGTTTCTCGCCCAGTGCACCACCTGCTCACATAGGAGAGACATGATAATCGTGGAGGTCAAAGCAAAGACGCCTAGAGATAGCATTAGAAAAGTCGCCCTCATTACGAAAGACTGAAACTCTGGGAGAACCTTCGTTCCCCACTTGAAAGCATAAATCTGCGCAACGAAAACAAGCGCCGATGCAGACACAGTCGGAAAGAAATCTTCCACTACAGTGAGATCACTCTCGTACACTAGGACTCGCATGACCAAGCCAGCTATGAGAACGTAAAGCCAGAGACACATGATAATTGCAGTCCAAGTGATAACCCCCCTCCTGAAAGTGCCTTTCAGCAGCCGCACGGAGCGTATCCTAGACGACACAAGCTGACCAAGCACAAGCCTAAACATCCGAAAGTTGATCAAGAAACTCCAGTCTGGAATCAGCATGCTGTAAACTAAAGCTGCGATCGTAACGGCGATAAGATCGGCAAAACACAATATGATAATCCCAAGCTCTATGAAAAGATACATCTCTGAAAGCAGCTTGCCGCGAATGCTCATAATGCGAATTGTCTGCTCAACATACAGGAGGACGAACATCACAATCTTGACAAAGTAACCACCCATCCACAAGAACATGCCCGTCTCGAGGTAGAACAAGTACACGAACACTGTTAGCAGATTGAGGATGACGGATGCGACATGAAACGCCTGGAACCCTGCAATTGCGAGGCACACTTGCCGAAGCCTGTACATGCGCGTGCCCCTCTCAAACCAAGGCTCGGCCCTCATCAGCGTGTCCTCTGCGAAGTCCTCCACGTCCTCCAGGGCGGCCATCGCCTCCCAGACGGTCCGCTGCTGCACCAGCTCGCGCTCGCTGCAGTCGGAAAGCACGTACAGAGGGTCGTTCGCCATGTTCTCTGGGACATCCGCCCTGCGCGGGCTCGGCAAGTCCTCCTCCCTGAGGATCCTGTGCAATTGACCGACCGCCGCACCCATGGATCGGGGACGGCCAAGAGGGGGGCGTCCTAGAGGGGGGGCGCAAATCAAGGCCGGCGGCATGTGCGCGGCCCAGGGGAGGGGGGGGGGGGCGGGACGTATTGGTATAAGACGAGGCGTCATGACATCTGGGCCAGTATCATTAGGGATCCGAAAAGTGACCTAAACATAAAAACTCGGAGGTCCGCGCAGATTTCTCGGATCGGCGCTGGACCCCCCCTCCCTGGCGCGCGGAGCGCGCCAGGGGCGGCGCCGGAGGCGCCGCTGGGGGGCCCCAGCGCCGATCCGAGAAATCCGCGCGGACCTCCGAGTTGTTATGTTTATGTCACTTTATGTTCCCCTAATGACATCTTCCCCCCTAGCCATCAGCCCCCTCTTGGCCGCTCCCGACTGGACCGCAGATGGCTGATCCACCGAGGCGATGGCGCCGGCTCGGTCGCGGCTCGGCCGCTGGAGAGCGGGTCCTGGCTCGGCTGCTGGCGCACGGCCTCGCCCGCGGCCCGGCCGTCGGCGTCCGGGTCCTCGGCGGCGGGCGACCGCAGCACGGACGGCCCCGAGCTGTCGGTCACGACCGCGCCGTGCCGCAGCGACAGAAGCCGCAGGACCCCGTGCGCGCGGCTCTGCTGGGGGAACAAAAAGTGACAGAAACATAAAAACTCGGAGGTCCGCGCGGATCTCTCGGATCGGCGCTGGACCCCCCCTCCCTGCCGCGCGGAGCGCGCCAGGGGCGGCGCCGGAGGCGCCGCCGGGGGGCCCCAGCGCCGATCCGAGAAATCCGCGCGGACCTCCGAGTGTTATGTTCATGCCACTTCTTGTTCCCCTCTCTGCGCGCGTGGGGGCGCCGACTCCGCCACCGAGGACAGCCCGGAGCTGCTGGAGAACGT
Source organism: Prorocentrum cordatum (assembly GCA_963575745.1). Taxonomy (NCBI): domain Eukaryota; class Dinophyceae; order Prorocentrales; family Prorocentraceae; genus Prorocentrum; species Prorocentrum cordatum. Next base: position 409,540 of record CAUYUJ010006669.1, on the reverse strand, counting down.
GCTGCCGGAGCGCCGCCGGCCCAGCAGCTGCAGGATGGGGTGCACGCCCCGCGCGCCCGTGCGCCCGGGCTCCCTCTCGCTGCCCGTCGGCGCGGCGGCCTGCGGATCGTCGAGCTCCACCGTCGAGGGGTCCGCAGCGTGCGGCCCCCGCCGCCCAGGGCCCTCGCTCGGGTGCGGCTCGGCCATGGCCGCGCCCTCGCCAGGCAGCGAGGCACGGACGAGGCGGCGACGCGGCGGCGGCGGCGGCGTCGCGAGCCCCTTCGGGAGCCGGTCCCAGCGCCGAGGGCCCTGTTTGATCCCTAGTGACTTGGGCCAAAAGGACTACGCACCCCACCAGCTACAAGCATGGAGGGCGCCTCATTTTCAAAATGGGGCTCTTGCCGGAGGCTTCCTCCAAACATGCAACCTGAAGTGCAAACTGTACATGAAGGGCGGCTCTGTTTCAAATCAGGGCTCTCGTTGGACACTTCCTTTGAACTTTCTGATCCTACTTCTTCGCACCCCTTGTGGCCAATCAGTGCAAGACCAACTATGTCCAAAATGTCATTATCTCCTGAATTGAAAGTTCCCCATACATGCGCGCTGATCCCAAGATTTCCCACATGTTCCATATTTTCTGGATGCCAGTCTCCCCCTGCACTTCCCAGGTTACGCCCGGCCGCCAGCGAGAAGGCGACCGACAGCACAGACACAGGCACCCATATGTTAATCACAAGCTGACGTTAGGAGATCGACTACAGAATGAATGTACCCCAGAATTGCTTCTTTCGTCGAATCTATAAAACGAAAACATAAAATCTTCGTAGATCGACTAACATAATACGTACTTTCTTTTAGATTCGACAGAAATTACCCGAGACGTGCCCATCCCCTTCTCCACGCGGGGCGACTATTGTATGAACGCTCCATACAACAAAAGATCACATCGCCAAGTATGCACGATCTGCGCCGCCCGCATCTTCGCCGTGGCTATGAAGGACTCACGAAGAATGCTACACTTAGCCTCCCAGGAAACCGCAAGGTCTCGGCTGGATCCGCTTGGCCCCCGACTCCGCTGGACATACCAAGCATCAACGCCACTTGCACAAATCCCCCCCCAATAAGTAGCTGCGAGCTCCCGGGTACTCCTTTACTCCGCCGTGCCTTCAAGGAACTCTCGAGAATTGGAGAATTGCGAAAGTTGCGCAGCTCGCAACCACCAAGGAAGCTGCGAGGTCTCGGATGTTCCGCAACTCCGCCGTGTCTCCCAGGAACCCACGAAAGTAGCTACGGTTGCTCAATTCGCAACCCTCCAGGAAACTGCGAGATCTCGGGTACTCCGCTACTCCGCCGTGCCTCGCAGGAACCCACGAAAAAAACGACAATTGCACAGTTTGCAGCCCCCCAAAGAGCTGCGAAACTTCGGGTACTCCGCATCTCCGCCGTGCATTCCAGGAGCCCACGATAATAGCGACAATTACGCGGTTCGCAGCCCCCCGATGAACTGCGAAGTCTCCGGTACTCCGCTACTCCGCCATGCCTCCCAGGAGCCCAAGACAGAGGTCACGGTTGTGCAGATCGCAGCCCCCCAGGGAGCTGCCTGCCAAGTTTCGGGCACTACGCGATTCCGCCGTGCCTCTCAGGGCCTCACGAAAATGGCGACGGCTGCACAACTCACAAGCCCCAGTGGAACTGCGAGGTCTAGGGTACTTTCGCTACTCCGCCGTGACTTCCTTGACCCCGCGAAAGTGGCAACGGTGGAACAATTCGCAACCGCACAAGGAGTTGCGAGGTCTCGGGTATTCCGCTACCCCGCCGTGCCTCCCAGGAGCCAACAAAAAGGGCGACAATTGCGCAGCTCGCAACCCGCCCCAAGGAACTGCGAAATCGCGGGTACTCTGCCACTCCGCCGTGCATTCCAGAAACACACGAAAGTGGCGACAACTGCGCGATTCGCAACCACCCCAAAGAACTGCGAGGTCTCGGGTAATCCGCTACTCCGCCGTGCCTCACTGGAGCACACGAGCGTGGGGTCAATTTCACAACCACACTCTCGGGTACTTCGCGACTCCGTCGTGCCTTCTATGAGCACGCGAAAGTCGTGACGGCTGCGCAATTCGCAACCACACAAGGAACTGCGAGATCTCGGGTACCCCGCTACTCCGCCGTGCCTGCCAGGAGCCCAAGACAGTGGCCACGGTTGTGCAAATCGCAGTTCCCCAAGGAGCTGCCAGGTTTCGGGCACTCCGCGATTCCGCCGTGCCTCCGAGGAGCCCACGAAAATGACAACAAATGCTCAGTTCGCGACCTCCCCCAAGGAGCTGCGAGGTCTTGGGTAATGCGCTACTCTGCCGTGCCCCCCAAGAACACATGAAAAGGGCGACACTTGCGCAACCCGCAACCACCCAGGAAACTGCGAGGTCTCGGGTACTCTGCTGCTCCGCCGTGCCTCCTAGGAGCCCACGCCAAGGAAACGGCGACGGCTGCGCAATTCGCCACCACCCAAGGGGGTACTCCGCTACTCCGCCGTGCCTCCGAGGAGCCCACGGAAGCGGCGACAATTGCGTAACCCGAAACCGCCCAGGAAGCTGCGAGGTCTCGGGTATTATGCTGCTCCGCCGTGCCTCCGAGGAGCCCACGCCAGGGAAGCGGCGACGGTTGCGCAATTCGCCACCACCCAGAGGGGGTACTCCGCTACTCCGCCGTGCCTCCCAGGAGCCCACGGAAGTGGCGACGATTACGCAACCCGCAACCACACAAGGAACTGCGGGGTCTCGGGTACTCCACTACTCCGCCGTGCCTTCCAAAAACCCAAAAGAGAATGGCGACGGCTGCGTAATTCGCAACCCGCCCGGGGAACTGCGAGGTCTCGGGTATTCCGCTACCCCGCCGTTCCTCCCACGAGCCCACGAACGTGGCGACAGATGCGCATCTCGCAGACGCAGGAGGAGGCAGGAGGAGGGAGGCCGAGAAGAGAGGGGGGGTGGAGGAGGGGGTCGCGCAAACAGTTCTCTATTCATCAAAACCAAGATCCCAACGCAGAAGGGATCGGAACACGCCTGGTGTGAAATAATTATATAGTCGATCTCCTGCTCGAAGCATCCTTGATGCATCCTGGGTTTTTTGGGGTCCTCCTCCAGCTTATCGCGAAGATGCTGGATAAGGAGGCGCGGACTTGGGCAAACCAGGACTGGGACAACGTGGGGCCAAGATAAATCATGAATCTCTGAGATCCAGCGGTTCAGGAGGACGTATCAGTCGCCGCAGCCGCTCCAAAGCGCCAAAGAACGCTTTGAGGACCTCCGGGAACGTCCTGGCATGATTGAGTCGTGTCCTATCCCCCACTGCTTCCTGATATGCGATATCCTGGTTCTTTCGGCGCGGGATCCCCAGGTCCGACTCTTTCCTCAAGTCAAGTTTTTGTTCGACGACATGGGAACCATGAGCAAAACACATGCGGATGCGATTCGCTGCAACTGGCTACACTGCGCATGGTGGCCGTTTGCCTCCCGGCGCAGCAGTGACGCCTTGCGCGGCACGGTACACCACCCAGAAAACATACTATACGGTTCTAGGTTCGTCGCTGTGGGGCGCATCCGTCATTTCGCGTACTATAGCGGCTGGTGCCGACACGGCACTGCACTCGAGAACTCGCGCGCCGACGTGCGTGCCAGACAGGGGGAGAGGAGGCGGACGGGGCGGCCCGGGAACATAATGATGGATGGGGGAAGTGGTGGGGAGAGCGAAGGAGCAAATTGCACAATAATGCAAAGGAAAATCACATGGTGAGACAAAGAAATCCTTCCCTCAACCGTGCTCTGCGCTATCCTTGAACAGGTCAAGGAGGCCGCCCGGCGGGTCACCGTTCCAGTTGTCATCGGCGCTTGTGAGGGTTTCCGCGTGGTTGATGGCCTCGCAGAAGGCAGCATTGACGCGCGCGGTCTTCACGATGGCCTTGCCGATGCGTGGAAGGAGCTCGTACCTGTGAGCCAACCTTTGCGCGAGGACATCCCGTACCAGGCACGAGCAAGTGGCACGCATGGCGGGCGCCAATTTGTGCCAGTCTGCCCGGAGTCATCTTCGAGTACGTACTCGCCGCACTTGTCGATAATGTTCACCTGCGCCTTCTTGGCCTGCGGCTCAATCCGCATGCTTGGTGTGCCCAGTTCTACGCACGAGAGGGTACTGCGGGTCACGTGTGCGCATGGTGGAACACGAGTTCGCAGGGCTTCAAGCGCAGCGAAATGAACAGCAAGATATCGGTGCCGCTGGCCGCAGTGACTGGTCCGAAAAAGATCTGAATGGCGGAAGTATGGCACGGCGGGGATGTGGCGGTCCAGCGGGTCCTCGTGGGTTTTCCCGACGTGGTGTATCGCGCAGATCGGTGACGCCAATGGCGTCGTTCGTGTGATGGGGCACGTGAGCGCCACGCAACGGCGCCGCAGGCGAGTCTATGTTCGGCTGCTCGGAATGAGTTGCCTTCACCGCGTACAGCGCCAGGCCTGACGGTGTCCCCGGTGTGGCCCCCCGTCGCACGGCTGGCAAATGTCGGCGGTGCCGGAACGGTTGGCCACGTGGACGCCACACGTGGGCGCCGCAGGCGTGTCTTAGGTTCGGCAATGGCGACTACAGGCGGTCCACCGCCATATCGGGCGAAGGAACTCAGACTCAAAAAAACTGCAATACATATCTAAGCCAAAACCTGCGGCAATCTCAATCTCCAAAAAAACGCAACACAATATCGAAACCAAAACCTGCGAAACTCTCAAAATCTAAGAACACTTCGTCTTTCATCACGATTTGCGGGGTCATCCCCGCACGGCAGTGCTTGCTCAGCGGCGCGAGGAGCACAGGGGCACTCGGCCATGGGGCGCAGGAGCTGCCCCCGTGCCCCGGCAGCGACGTGCGCGGGTGGAAGAGCTGGGAAGGGCGCGAAGCCGTTTGCACCGGATGGCTTCGAGCCGCTCGGTGGCCTCCAAGGCCGGCTCCCCGCGACGAGTCGTCTTCTGACGCTCGTTGAGCCCAGCGAGGGCTCTGGAGGCCGGGAGCGGCAGACTCTTACTTCATCAAAGCGGTCGTTGTTTTCCTCGGCGGCGGTGCAAGCACACCGCCGCCTGGCGCCTTAAACGCGACCCGATGGCGCACCGCTCGCTAGGTCCTCGGCGACGGCCGAAGGGCACCAGTCCTCTGTCGAAGCAATGTGCTGAAGACGCTGCCTGCTAAAGTTGTTCCCGCTTATCCGTCAAATCTGGACCAGGAGGAGGCAAGCGTAGGATAACGACGACGACGTCCCCGCCTATTCCGCAGGCCTGGTCAGACTGAGATCGCGAAGGGCAGCTCGAGCTGCATCACGCTGGACCTGCAAGCGGGAAGACACCTCGGGAGGAAGGAGGCGGAGGTGTGGTAGATGTGGACCGCGAGATCAACTTCCTCAAGGATGGGGACGGTGCAGTAGCCAGGGATCTCGAGACGATCCAAGGTTCAAGGGGTCAAGGCAAAGGACGGAGGAGGAGGAGGAGGAGGAGGAGGAGGAGGAGGAGGAGGAGGAGGAGGGAGGAGGAGGGCGGAGGAGAAGGGCGGCGCGACTAGATGTGGGCTCCGCCCACCGCCGGGCCACCAGGAGCCGGCCAGCAGACACGCACCGACGGCCACTCGGGAGGCGTGCGTGGCCGCCTGCCGAAGCACGGGGCGGTCGTGGCCGCCGTGCAAAGGGGCGCCCGCGGGTGCCCAGCCAGGCGGGCCCCACGTCGCCTGCCCCGCTCGGAGCATGCAGCAACGAGATGCGGCCGCCACCGCGCCGCCATCCCGGCCCCGCGCTGGGCCTCCCGCTCCGGGCGCCCCGGAGCTCCCGCTCGGGGAGGCAGGGGCTCCGCGGGGTCCGAGGGCCACGCCTGGAGCCGGGGCGAACGCGTGAGCGCGCGCCCCGGGCATCTGCTGCCCGCTGCCTCCAGCGCCCCGAGGGCGACGGACGAGCCTCCCGATGCGCTCTGCGATCGGACCGAGGCGCGGCGCAGCACGGGCCGGCGATAGACCGAAGAGTCGGCACGGACCTCGCTGCGGGAGGGGCAGGAGCCTGCACAAAAGGCTTGCGGTTCCCTCATCAGCGAGGCAAAGGCAGTCCGCACCAGCGTGCGGCTCATCGGGGCAAAGGAAAGGCAAGTTGTCTGGACCCATTCCAGGCCCCAAAAGAGGCCCCAGAGAGCCTCAAGACGGCTCCACGAGCTCCCGACATCGCAGGGCTCCACAAGCGGCACAAGATGACCACGAGAGCCCCAGGACGACTCCGAAAGCAGACACCGCCCCCCAAACGATTACCCCCGAAGATACTCAAGGCCGACTTTTGGGTCGGCGGCAGAGGCGGCCGCCTTAGGATTGTCCGGCGTGCAGGGAGACTGCATAAACGTGCTCCCTCTGAGGTCGGCACAGATCTTTTGGATCGGCACCGACCCCCCTCCTGCACGGCTTCCCCCGGGGCCGTAGGCGACCCGAGGAGGAGGAGGAGGAGGAGGAGGAGGAGGAGGAGGAGGAGGAGGAGGAGGAGGTGGAGGTGGAGGTGGAGGAGGGGCCGGGTATGGGGAGGAGGAGAAGGAGGAGGAGGAGGAGGTGGAGGAGGAGGACGAGGAGGAGAGGAGGAGGTGGAGGAGGAGGACGAGGAGGAGGAGGAGGAGGAGGAGAAGGACGAGGAGGAGGAGAAGGACGAGGAGGAGGAGGAGGAGGAGGAGGAGGAGAGGAGCGACGACGCGCTAGGAGGAGGAGGAGGAGGAGGAGGAGGAGGAGGAGGAGGAGGAGGGAGGAGGAGGAGGAGGAGGAGGAGGGAGGAGGAGGAGGAGGAGGAGGGAGGAGGACGGGTCGCCTGAGCCCTTCGGAGAAGCCCTCCACCCACTCCGTGGCGCGCAGAGCGCGCCAGGGGCGCCGCTGCGAGGCGGCGCCCAGCGCCCATGGCCGAGAGGACCGCGCGGAACTCCCGGAGCCCGCGCTTCTGCCGCTCCCGGGCCCCCGGCGCCGCGACCGCTCTGCCACGTCGACCCCCAGACCCAGACATGATCGCGTGATTCAAAAATTCAGGATGACGCGAAGCGCCGTCCGTCGGGACTAGGAAGAGGAGGGAGGAGGAGGAGGAGGAGGAGGAGGAGGAGGAGGAGGAGGATGAGGAGGAGGAGGAAGATGGGCCCGAGCAAATTCAAACATTCAGGATGACGCGAAGCCTCCCTGACCCGAGGCTTGGTCTGGACCTTTGTTCTCCGAGGAGGCAGGCCAGCGCGGGCCGTGGCGTCCCAGACCTCCGACGTCGTGATGGTTTCAAAACGTCGAGCCCGAGACGTCTGGACCCCTTCCCCTCCTCTTCCCTCCTCCTCGTCCACCTCCTCCCCCTCCTCCCTCCTCCTCCTCCTCCTCCCTCCTCCTCCTCCTCCTCCTCCTCCTCCTCGTCCTTCCCCGGGACCTGTTTCTCATCGCATCGCATCGTCAGCGGCACTAGAGCTGTCTGACCTATCACGGGGCGCCTTCACACCTCGTGGCAAGCATCTGGACGCCTGCTGTTGAAAGCTGTTGCCGAAAAAAGTTGGGTTCAATCCATGAGTTGACGCTCTGGCCCAGGGGCTCTGCAGCAACACTCAAGATGCCGCGTGGCCGGCGCCCTCGTCCCCCGAGCGGCTCGCGGCCTGCCTCGGTGGGAAAAGGCCTCAAGGCCCCCGCACCATCATTTCAAGAATTGACCCTTTGGTGGTGCACTCGAAACCGTCCTTTCTCATCCTGAGTCGTTTTTTGACGGTCTCGAGGCCCAGCGAGGGCCCCCAGAGGCCGAGAATGACGAAGACTTCCATCGTGATTTACAAGCGCGCTCCACAACTCGTAAAGTAACTACTCGCAAATGGCCTGGATCCGACGAGGGGGATCTATTATCCAGTACAACGAGGCGAACATGTGTTTTTGTTTCTGACTTTTGCGAATAAGCACTTTACGAGTAGTGGAACGCGCTAGGTTAAACAAAAGCATCGCGTCATGGCAGGATCGGCCTCCAGGGGCCCCATGCCGGGATCACGGCAGACCCCTCACACGGTCTGTGGCCCCACCAGGGAGCTCCACACAAGGCCCCAGCGGCACAATTCGCATGCGTCTTTCCCCTCCCATGACGGCACACTGCTCCCACCGTTCGTGGCCGCATGGGGAGCTCCACCCAATGCCCCACCCCGAGGGCGTCGAAATACGTGCTTTGCCAGTTTCGTGCCAAATCCTGGTACGTTGGTGGATATCTTCCCCCGATGCTCAACTTCTAGCCTTAGCCGCCCGGATACGCAACACGCATCCCGTAGCGTGTCGACACGGAGCTCGTCACGTAGACTGAACACGTACGTTTGGCGCGATACGGTCCTCAAAACGTGGACCATCACGCTGGGCAGGCCAGAACGTGAGCCAACATGTGGAGCCAACACGCACCGTATTCAGGATCGACATGTTGAACACGGCACGTGGTGCGTTTCAACACGGGCGTGTCGGGGCAGCTGAGGTCCCGGCACTTGGAAAAAAACGGCATAAACATAAACAGTTTGCGCTCCGCGCGGATTTCCTCGATCTGCGCTGGACCGCGCCAGGGACGGCGCCGGAGGCGCCGCAGGGGGGGCCCCAGCGCGGATCCAAAAAATCCGCGCGGAGCGCCAAAAAGTTTACGTGTATGGAGTTTGTTTTTCTTCGAGGTACGTTGGTGGATATGTGGGTATCCGTCGGTCGGAAGAAATTTGTAGAAATATGAAGTAGGACGGCGTTGGAAGCAGGTTGAATCTCTGGCCGCCCCCTGAAACGGAGGGAATAAGGGGAGCCACTCGATCCTCGAAGTAGGAGGGCTCTTTTCTTCGATGGACGGGGTCGAGATGTCTGGGGGTCCACTCCGCGGGAAGCTCACGAGAGCCTGGGGGCTCTTCTGGGCACCGCCCCTCCCCTCGGAGGCAGGAGGGGGGCGAGGCCTGCCGAGGGGAGGAGGACGAGAGCCGGAGGAGAGAGGCAGCATGGCCGAGGGGCGGCGGGGCTCGAGGCCGGGATGTCTTCGGGTGCGTGCTCGTGGGTCCACGGCGGTCCTTCGGCCTCGGGCTCCCCGAGAGATAGCCCGGAAGAGTTCCAATACCAGCTTCTGATGCCCCTCGAGCCCCTCGAGGTCCGAGGGAGGAGGGTCGTGTGGCCAGTTCCAAGCCACGGCGAGCCTCGGCTTCGAAGGGGTTCGCCGGCCCGGATCTGAGGAGCGGCCCGGGAAGCAAGGCCCCGCCTCCTGAGCCCGAAGTAGTCCGCATCATGTCAGCGGCTTGACTGCAAGGAGGCGGGGGAGAAAAGTGGGGAAGGAGGTGGAGACGCACGGAAGGGGTTGATCGGCGGATTCGCTTCCCAGCCCCAGGCTGCGCTGGGCCCGAGCGAGGGGCCGCCGTCTGGAATTCCTCCCCGCACGCACGCACACCGCGCCGCAAGCGAGGCGCCGCTGTGACCAACTCTTGCGACGAATGGCACGGGCAGCCGTTTTCGATGGCAACTCACGGGAGCCTCCCGTGCAATCTCGCTGGCTCTGGCGGATCGACGCTGACTGACGCTGATCGACGCTAATCGGCGCTAGTCGACCCTAGATCGACACTAAATCAGCACGTTCACATCGAATATCACACGCTAGCGTACTCTAGAAACTGAATTACGAGGATATACATCCCCTGATTTGCTACCTAGCCGTTGCTGCTGGATGCCCGCCTCACCCTCTCAGGCTGTTTCTCTCAGATCGGAGTGGGACTGTGTGCGCGGAAACCTGCAACCACCAAGACCTCGTCGATCATGATGGGTTATGCACAGGTCGTTCAGAACGCCCTCCCCAACCCCGCGCCCTCGTCTGTCGTCCGTCATCCTCGTCGTCGTTTCGTGTCGTGCCTCTGTTTATCTGCCGCTGGGTTCATCGTTCGCTGGTTAAAACTACACACGTCGTTGCAACACGTCTCATCTCTATGGATGTGCCCCCTCGTCTCCAGCCCGCTCACCTTCTTGTCCTCGCCACTTTCTCCTTCTTGCTCCTCCTCCTCCTCCTCCTCTTCCTCCTCCTCCTCACCCCGCCGCTCTGTGGGACCCAAATTGACAACGCCTGCATGCACGCTGACACAGGATCACGTGTCGCCGCTGCGATGGCTGGCGAGCAACATCACTAGGCAAACTCCGCCTCCGTCCCGCGAAGCCCCTCTGAACCCCCACCCGCCCCCAAGGGTGATGTCTCCTCTGGTGGCGCAGCCGTGGACGCATCCTCTGGAGTGCTCAACTCGGCGGCGCTCGGCGGCACCTCGCGTGGTGCAGGGCAACTGGCGAGGCCACTCTCGAAAAGGCAACGACCGAAGAGATAGCAAGAAAAGAACGTGCAGAGGGAGAGAGAGAGAGAGAGAGAGAGAATCAAAACAAAGAAAGACATGGCAAGCACGCAGACATTGAAGAGGCCGCCAGGCAAGCAGGCCCAGAGGGCATCGCAGGCGAAGCCCGCGGGCGGACACGCAGGCCAACACACGCCTGCGCACACGTGTAGGCCCACCTCCTTCTCCTGAGCGCACGCTCACGCAGATCGGCACACGGAACTGGCGGGAGGACCCCAGCGGACATGCGGTGCCCCAAAGGCGAGCTGCTGAACGACCTCGGAGGCCCGAGGAGCACGCGCCGGAGGAGGGCGAGGGGGAGGACGAGCAGGACGACCGGGAGGAGGAGCAGGAGCAGGAGGAGGGCGAGGAGGAGGAAGACGAGCAGGGCGCAGTGGAGCAGAAGGGGGAGTCGAGCGAGGAGTCGCCGCACGGAGTCCTGGGGGGGGGGGGGCCCGCGCGTGGAAGAACAGAGGGGAGCCTCGACGCCGCTGCTGCCCGGACTGCTCCCGCGGCGCGCTCGGCCCGGGATCCCGAGCGAGGCGCTCGGCCGCGCGACGAGCCCCCCTGCGGCCCCCCGGGCTGCCCGCGGAGGGCGAAAAAGCTGAAAAGTGGCCATCCGACGTACCGACATTTCGCCTCTTACTCGTCCTAACGCGACCGCTAAGGTGCAGCGTAGAGCGT
>CAUYUJ010006669.1:291016-396016 GCA_963575745.1 Prorocentrum cordatum | reverse complement strand
CCTCTCTGCTCCTCCTCCTCCTCCTTCTCCTCCTCCTCGTGCTCCTCCTCCTCCTCGTCCGCCCCCTCCCCCCTCCCCCTCCCTCCTCCTCCTCCTCCACTTTCTCATTCCTCCTCCCCCTCCTCCACCTCCTCCTCCTTCCTCCTCCTCCTCCTTCTCCTCCTCCTTTTCCTCCTCCTCCTCCTCCTCGTCCTCCTCCTCCTCCTCCTCCCCCTTGTCGCCCTTGTCGCCATTGTCGCCTCGTCTTCCCTGCTTGCATCGCCTTTCCCGATCCTCTGGGCCGCTGGCCTCTCGGGCGCGGCCTCACCGGCCCCTGGCATACCATCCCCTGTCCGCGTGACGTCATCCTTCGCCCTTCGAGCTTCCCCCCCCCTCTCCAGCCGCACGCAGGCGCATGGGGCCGAGGCGAAGGGGACGCCACGGAATGGAGGAATAACAAAAGGCAGACACAGAACCTTTAGACGTCCCGCGCGGATCTCTCGGATCTGCGCTGGATCCCCCTCCCTGGCGCGCGGAGCACGGAGGAGGAAGAGGAGGAGGAGGAGGAGGAGGAGGAGGAGAAGGAGGAGGAGGAGGGGGTCCAGCGCAGACCCACGAAGCCCGCGCGGAGCCCCAAAAGCTTATGATTGTACCGTTGTTTTGCTCTTCGACAGAAGGGAGTTGGCTTGCTAGGAGTCGCTTGCGCCGCTCCTGAGCCCCTCCTCCTCCCCGCCCTCGGGGCCCCTCTTGAGCAGGGACCCGCCGTCCCGGCATGCCTATTGGCCTACAGCGACACGTCCTTAGAGCCCCAGAGAGTTCGAAGAACAGACACATCGCTCTGAGAACAGAAACCACATGTGTGAGCACAAGACAGTCTCGGGCAGAAATGCTCCAACAACACATCATTCAGACCGCAGGAGGTTCTTAGAACACTCTTTGGTGGGCCTATAGGCGAGCCAGGACTTAGTGGGCCTATAGGCGAGCCAGCCTTGAGCATGGTGGGCTTCCGCCAAGAGAACGCACGCATGGATTATCTGAAGATGCGGGTGCGTGGGGGCAAGTCCGTGGTCTGTAGCGCTTGCGCCCCCCCGTACAGCGGGAAGTGCTTCGAAGACCGGCAGCATTAGTATTCCGACCTGGGGAAATTTGCGCGAAACATCTCAAGTCATGGGCCGATCAGGGTTCTCGGCGATTTCAACGCCCAGCTACATCGTCGTTCCCCGCAAGAAACCGTCTTGGGCCCTCACATATTCGGCTGCCCCCAGACTGAGCACAGCCCTGCGTCAAACCACAGCCTCTTGATCGAGATGTGTTTGAACTTGAAGCTCACCGTTGGCAACAAGTATTTCGATGCCTCCGCAGATAGACAGATAACTTGCTACAATGTGCGCTGTCAGCCGTCGGACCCTCCCGTGCCGGGCAATTTTGGCCAGGACGATTGTGTCCTAATGCCCGTCGCTTGGATACATAAGCTTCGCCATGTTCACAGTGACCGCTCGCGAGCTCTGGCTTCGCACCATTTTCTCGTCTGGAGATCGACGTCCCCCGGGAGCCCAAGAAACGGCGCCATCGGCAGTTCGACCTCAAAGCGCTGAGGGGGCCGACGGGCGACAGATTCGCACGGGCGTTCGACGCAGCGATGCTTTCTGAATCTGCGCGGTGCGACCTGGTAACCACGACTGACCTCGACGAGGCCATGACTCGATCGCTCCACGCCACCGCTGGCGATTGCATTCCCCGCCTGCAGCTCTCGCCGGAGCGCCCTCGGATCCCGGGGCAGACGCCGTCCCCGATCCAGCGGAGAGCGCTGAAGCGAGGCAGCGCGAGAGGGTCGGACAGGAGAGACGGCTGCAAGCAGAGGTGATGCGCTCCGCCCGCAGCGATAGGTCAGCGTGGCTCGACGCCCCTTGGCGCCACCGGGAAGTGGGGCCAGCTGAAGAGCCTCCGGAAGGGCTCTGCTCCGAAGCAGGGGAGGCCGAGGGGAAAGGCTGGAGAGCTCGTGGATTCCAACCGCCGTGCAGGGACACGGGCCGAGTATTTGCACAAGGTGCAGTGGGCCACCCGCGCCACAACGCCCATGTCCAACAAGCCCCTTGGCGACGAGCTGAACGTGAGCGACACCCCCATCAGCGGCGAAGAAGTGGCAGCGGCCGCCAAGCGCATACGCTGGGGCACGGCTTGCTTCGCTGACGAGGTGCCCAGCGATCTTTGGAAAGCTGCATGCAGGGCGGGCTCGTCGCAGAGATGGGCGCTCGCATTATGTGAGAAGTGCGGGCGAGAGGGGTCGGTCCCCGAGGCGGGGCACGATTCCCTAATCACGACCATTTTCGAGAAGGGCGACGCTTCCAAATGCGAGAATTATCGTCCGATTTGTTTGTTGCGGGCCGGGTATAAACTCTTCGACAACATCGTCCTCGAGCGCTTGAAGAAGGCCGGCGCCGACGAGCGCATCTGGCGCACGCAGTTCGGGTTCAAGTCGAGGAGCGGCACAGCTGACGCCATCTTCCTTGCGAGGCGGCGCCTCGAAGAAGTCTGGGCGACCAGAGATGGGAAGCTCGTGCTACTGGCGCTCGACTGTGCGAAAGCTTTCGACAGCGTCATGCCCGACGCGATGATCGCGGCCCTGAATCGCTTTGGGCTTCCAGAGGATCTACAGTGGCAGAAAGTTTGCTGTGAGAGAAGCGGGGCTGACGTCATCCAGGCAGGCGCAGGGCTCGGGCATCTGCCAAGGCTGCCCGCTCTCACCGTTCCTCTTCGTCATGGTCATGACTGACCTCCTTTGCGATGCCCAGAGGAGCCTGGGACATGCTGGCGGGGAGATCAGTGACCTCGCTTACGCCGAGGACACGTTGATTGTCGGGGCATCTGCGCCTCAGGCGGAAACCTACATGAGAGCTATAGAGGCCGCTGGGTCCAACTACGGTCTCGTGTTCAACTGGGGCAAACTGGAGATGCTGACCGCGAGGTGCGAAGCAGACATCCCTAAGCCAGACGGCGGTGTCATCCCCCGTAAGGAGCACCTCGTTTACCTGGGCAGCGTGGTCTCGGCAGACGGTTCAGCCGGGCCAGAGCTCAACCGACGGCTGTGCGAGGCGCAGGCAGAGTTCGAAGCATTGTCGCGGGTATGGTCCCTTTCCACGGTGTCCACCCAGAGGGAGCTGATGATCTTCGAAGCGTACGTGCAGACGAAGTTGCTGTACAGCCTCCACACCAGCTGGTTGAAGAAGCAGGAGCTGGCCAAGGTGGACGCGTTCCACGCAAGGTGCCTCCGCCGCATCCTTGGCATTAGCCTCTCGTATTGGAGCAGTGTCACCAACGCCACCGTGCTGCAGCTGGCGGGGCGGATGAAGCTGTGCAGCGTCTTACTGCAGAAGCAATTGTGTGTATTCGGACAGATAGCTAGATGCGCGGTAGGGCACCCTCTCCGAGACGCTGTTTTTGACCCTCCGCCCTCTCTTCCCCTTCCTCCCCCTCTCCCCCGTGCGTTATCAAGAGACCACCTGGCGTTAGGACGAAAGGTCGTCCCCGGCAGACGTGGGCCGGAGAAGACGGCAGGCACGCCGCTGCCATCTGCGACGTTTGCGGTTTTCCCAGAGAGAATATGGATGCCATCCCAGGAAACAGCTGGAAGACAGCTGTGCGGGTGCCCGTCGATGGCCCCTGGAGACCGAAAACCTCCCGCTCTGATGATTGCACGATGCGATCATGCCTGGGCCCCCTCCTCAAAGGAACAAAAACAAATGCGTAAACGCCGTAAACATGAACTGTCTGAGGTCTGGGCGGATTTCGTGGATCCGCGCTGGACCCCCCTCCTCCCCAACGCGCGCCAGGGGCGGCGTCTGAAGCGCCGACAGGGGAGACCCAGCGCCGATCCAAGAGATCCGCCGTGGTGGGCTATTCTGGGAGCGCCACGGCAGCCCCAGGTCGTGCCACAAAAAGGCGCTGACGCTCGCCGAGCGAGCTGCACCACGCAGCTGGGGTGCTGCTGCCGCTGGGCTGGGCGTTTACCCTGGCGGGCTGTGCCCGTTTGAGGGGGGCTCTGCCTTTGAGCGCCAGGCACCTCCTCTGCTAGGCTTAGGTCGGGCGTGTCACCCTGCAGGCGGATTTGGGGCAAAAGATGTAAATATCTTTAAAACATACCCCAAATCAGAACAAAAAACAAAACATCGACCCCAGACTGTTTTTTAACTTTTCGTAAATATTCCTCCTGTAGAGGGACGTACCCGACTTAATGCTAGGCAGACGTCGTAACCTCACACGCGCGCGCGCGGGAAGACGCAGGAGCTGCTCTCCCTTTCTGTGGCAACTTATGGGGGCATCCCATGCCATCTGGCTGGATCTTGCGAATCCACGCTTATCGCCGCTTATCTACGATTCATCGACGCTTATCGACGCTGCTCGGCACTAAATCGGTGCAAAATCGGCGCTGTCTCATCGACTGCCCAACGCTCATCGACGCCAGCGCGCTCGAAAGACGGAGCGTTGAGGGTACACAAGGCTCCCATGATTTGCTACCGAATCCAAACTCCTCGCAGAACTCACGCCCGCCGAACGCTGTCTCCTTTCGTGTCCGCTCGTCCGCCGAGGGCTGGGACACTGCGGGCGGGGTGCCGCGCGGGCGCCGGTGGGCGCGTGGCCCGCACCACGCGACATGCCGCGAGCTGCGGGCCCGCGCCGTGTGCAGGCTTCGGGCTCAGCTCCTCCTCCGGCCGAGCCCCTCTCGTGAAGCTCCACCCTTGTTTTGGGCCCCGCCCAGTTCGTGCCCCTCCCTCGAGGTCGCTGGTGCGGTGTTGGGAGGGCGTTGGGGCTGGGCTTGTGCCACAACTGACGATCTTCGAATATGTAAACTCGTTCTTCTTTACTATCAATGATACTCATATTTCTCCATCCAATACAGAAAGACAACGACAGCGGCTAGAGTTTGGACGTCACTGGTGATATAGGCGGTGAGGGGTCCTCCTCGTGGTCCTCGCCCTTGGTGGGCTCACCCTTGATGTGCTCATCCTCGGCGTCGCGACGCCGCCATGCCCTAAATGAGTTGGCACGCCCTGCCAACGGAATCCAGCGACCCCGATTGCCGGGGGTGAAAAGGCGTATGTAAAATTTGGTTGTCCCCCTTCCCCTGTCCACCCCCCCTGGGGTCCAAAATGCTGTTTGAGGGTGGGGGTTGGGGGAGTGGGACGAGCTCCTAAAGAGCATCCCTGGGGCCTCCGGAGCCTTCCCAGGGCCCCAAGACCGCCCAAGAGAGCCAAACCAGAACCCAAAAACATTGCAAGAAAGCGTCAAGATGACTCAAGGTAGCCCCACGCCGATTTAAGATGGTTTCGAGACAGCCCACGAAGTGCCCAGGACGGCCCAAGAGTGCTCCCACAGGACCGCCAAGAGGACCACAAGAAGCAAACATCGTGCCACTCCCATCTGAAAACTTACTGTTTCAGCATACTCGCCTTTTTAGTCTTGACACCGTCAAGGACGGCCCAAGGAGGTCCCGAAATTGCCCCAAAATCCCACCAGCCCTTTTGGCGACAGGTGGTCTAGCGAGGGTCTATTTCCTCTTCCACAACCCCTCTTCCCTTCGGGGAGGGGAACCCTCCCCCTCCCCTCCCTGAGGTTTTTTTGGAGGGGATCGCGAGGTGTCAGAGGGTCCTTTTCCGGCCCCTGGGAGGGCCATTTTTGACACCCCTGACGATGATCGTGGCCCCCGAGGGGGGGACACAAATCTAGTACCTCCACTCTGTTGACCGACCGCCTCCAACATGGCCCCAAGAGGCCCTCCATGGCTCCCAGGAGGCTCCCAAGAGAGCCCAAAGAGCGCCCCAAGAAGTCCCAAGAGGCCTACAAAAGGCACCCGAGAGGTCCCCAAGAGGCCCCCGAGCGGCCCTCGAGGGGCCTCAGAGAGCCCAAGATGACCTCCAAGATGGCTCAAGATAGTCCAAGCTAGCTCCAGATGGCTCCCAAGATGCTCCAAGAGGCCCGAAGTCCGCTCCAAGACTGCTCAAGATGGCCACGGAGCCTCCCCAGGACGCTTGAGATGCCCAAAATCCTTCAAAACGTAGCGAAATCAATGAATCTGGCCTTCTCGCCTTTTTGCTTTCGATGGCCTTCCGAGGCCTCAAGATGCCTCCTCCTCCTCCTCCTCCTCACTTTCTTTCTCCTTGTCCTCCTCATCCTCGTCCTCCTTCTCCTCGTCTTGCTCCTCTTGCCTCCTTCCTCCTCCTCCTCCTCCTCCTCCTCCTCCTCCTCCTCCTCCTGCTCCTCCTCCTTCTCATCCTCCTCTTCCCCCCCCCACGCGGGCCCAGAGATGGCCCCAACACGCCATCCAGGCCGGCCTCCCTCGCTGTTTGACTATGCGTCGTGTCTCTTCCCCTCTCCCCCCGTCAGCTCTCATGGGCATCGTTTCTGGATGGGATGGTGGGGATACGCGAAGCATCAAGGATTGTGAACGAGGCTTCCAAAGGGGCCCAGAAGCGGCCCGGGCCCAAAGACGGCCTCAGGGGCCTCCAAGACGGACCGATAGAGCCCCAAGAGGGTCCTGCCAGGGATCCAAGAGGGAGAATGCGAACTGATACTTCGAGTCTTTTCCACCGAGATGGCCCCAAGAGCTCCTTAACAGCCCCCGAGGAATTCCAAGAGGCCTCAAGAGGCCTCCAGGAGGGCCCCAAGAAGCCCCCAAGATGCCCCCAAAGAGGCGCAACGGCCTCCCAGGTGCATCGAAAAACCCTCCAAAAAAACCCTGAGAGACATCCCAAGAGACTCTCATGTTCATCGAAGAGGTTCCTGACCCACAACCCAGGCACGGTGGCGGATTGGGCCGAAGACCACAAGATAACTCCCACGATCGTTGCAAGCTCTGGCTCCTTCTGGGGGTCGGCGGAATGGCGTAAGCCACTTGGAAAAAAGAGGCATGCAGGCGACGACCACCAGAAAGAGCACGTGCACCATCTCAAAGAGCTCGCCTACGCACGTGTTGCGCATCTCGAGAACTGGATATACAAATGATGTGGGTTGCGCAAGGCATATACAGATCGGTCGCATCCCATGCTCGGGCACACAATTGCACGTACTGTGTTCGATGGCATCAAAGCGAAGGCGCTTGGGCATACTTCCCACGGACATACCTACATACCGAACTACCACATACACGCTGCACCCGGAAAGAAAGCCTCTGACTATGCATATGTTTATACGAATGCACTTTTGCGTGCATGCTGCGCACACGTATATGCATGCATGTATGAATGTATGAATGTATGTATGTATGTATGCCTGCATGTATGTATGCATGTATGTATGTATGTAGAATTGCCCCATGGGATCACAAATATCGTCTTGAATCGTTGTCATGTGAACCCCACCTTCGTCATCTTGACCATGCTTTTATTCATTATGTCTCACCAACACCAATCATCATTATTCTGAACTCGGACTTCAATGTCATCGGAACGTATCCCAGATCCAGAAGATTCCGGTTGGATTTGAATCGCATTCAATCGGAGTTCCACTTGATCGGAGCAGATCTCATCCAGAAGTTTCCTGTTACATGTGAATGAAATTCAAGTGGTGACCCAATAGGGGTCCCAGATCGGCAGGATTCCTACTGAATGCAGAACCATAGAGGCAGCCACGAGGGCCATCACTCAGAAAAACTTCGTCGTCATCCTTCTTCGATTCGTGCTCCTCTCCTTTCTTACCTCATCGTTTCCTCCTCCTTCTCCTCCTGATTTGCCATCTCGTCCTCCGCACGACCTGTCCTCACCCGTCCCCGTTCCCGCCAGGGTCCTCCCGTGTCTCGCCATCCTACTGCTCCTGCTCATGTTGCTACTGCTGCCGTTGCTGCTCCTTCCTCTGGCGAGGGAGATGCATAGTAAGAAGGGGGAGCATGGACCCCGATCGAACTCGAATGAGACTATCTTGTGCTTTCAGTCGAAAGGGAGCAGATCCCAGGTCCAGAATGTTCCGATGGATCTTGGTTGTGCTACGGTCTGAATGGGAACTAGAAGTGGACCCAGGTCCAGAGGGTTCGGGTTGAACATGGATGGGCTTCTGAGCAAGCTTCACTAGAAACGGAGCAGATCCCAGGTCCAAAAGACCCTGATAGAAATGAACCCCAGATCCTCACGACTCCTATTGGAATTAGATGGGGGCCAATCTGATTTCAAACGAAGCGGAGCAAGTCCCAGATCCAACGATTAACTAGCTGGAATACGGACCCTCTTCTTGTACGTACGATTACAACAGGAATGTGGCAGATCCCATATCCAGAGGATGCATATTGGATTTGGATCGAATCCCAATTAGTTGTTAATAGAAACGGGGGTGAATACAGATTTTGAACATTTCTATTGAGTGTGGTTCGGATTCGAATCGGCCCAACGGCCCCCCGAGAGCCCCAAGCGTCCCCCCCCACACACACCCTACACGCCCGAAGACGATCCCAAGAAGACCCTCCAAAAGGCCATTCACATGGTTCAGATCATGATTGAGACTGTTGTTTGATTTGGGGGCTTGCTCGGTGTTCGATATTCTGGGCTTCGGAGACTGCCCAGGAGGCCCCGTAGATTGCATCAAGACGGGCCACAAGTGCACCAGCCCAGCCCGAGGAAAGCCCCATGACGGCCCCAGATGGCCACAATACGACGGTGGATTCCAGCAATCATGCTGAGGCAGTCCTTCGGTGGCATGCTATCTTGCTGGCTCGTGCGTACCGATGCTCACCGACGCTAGTCAACGCTAAGTCGACGCTAACCGACGCTCATCGACGCTACACCGTGGCTAAATCATATATTGCCAGACGCTAGCACACGCGAATGCACTCCAAAGACGGGGTTCCGAGGGCGCTCAACATTCCCATGATTTGCTGCCGAACTTTCGGTGGCAACTCATGGGAGCCGCCCATACCTTCTTGTCGGCTCCTACGAATCGACGCTAATGGACACTAGCCGACGCTAACCGACGCTGAATCGAAGCGAATCGACACTCGCCGACGCCAGATCGGCGCTGTCTCATCGACTCCCAGACGCTAACCGACGCCAGTCGACGCCAGTGACGGCATTAAGAGGGCATACCAGGCTCCAATGATTTGCTACCGAACGAGCTGTCTGGTGCGATCGGGTCGGGCGAAAGGGGAGGATAGCAAAGGGAAAATTCGAGAATCAGCTCACGTAGCTGATTTTCCCAGCGCCTCCCGGCGATGGAGGCGGCCATGTATCGAGGAACGGGCCCCTCGATGAGGCCGAAACCAGCTGCATGCAGCAAATTTCGTAACCTCCCTTTCCCAATCCCCACCCTTTCGCCCGGCCCGCTGCGAGCGAGCCAGACGACAACCCCACCCGACGACGGAACCCCTCCGATCCCTGGCCGGGGCAGGCAGGCCGACCGGGCCGAGAAGGACCTCTGGGCCCGCGAGCTTGCCAGGGCCGTCTGCAAAGAAGCGCGCGTTTTCGTGGCCACGCTCCGGGCTGCTCGGCTCAACGTCCCAGGCAGGTGCTCCGAGTGGTCGAGAGGGGGGGGATCGTGTGGCGCGCCGGCGGGGCGGTCATGACCCCTTTCGTTCACGCGAGCCTGGACAAGAGGATTTGCGCGGGACTGCCGCGCTGGGCCTGCTGTTCTAATTATGTACAATGGCTCGATCGAGGGCCGGGACAATGGCGAAGGAGCCTCGCGGTCTTAGCCGTCACGGCCCCTCGTGTACAGAGAACCCTTTAGGTCGCATCGGCCCTCATCATTTCTAGAATCAGTCTTGGCGCCGAGAAGGGGGCTCGAACACCTGAGCACGGCTCGTGTCCACATTTTGCCCGAGAGCATTCATGGGATCCCCTGCATCTGGCGCACGTACGGCGCGAAGGGGTCCTCATCCTGCTCTGCATTGGCTGCGGCCCCGCTATCCCGCTCCGACTCCTCCGGCGCCGCCTCCACGGCGCTCACCATGCTCCCAAGCCAACCCTTGGCACGCTCCCAGCCGGACTCCGTTGACGACTCCACTCCCATGTTCTCAGCAACGATCGCCGCCGCCTTCTGTGCGACCTGTTTGCCGCACAACGTCCACAATTCCTTGCACTCACCCTCGACAGACCTCGCACCGTCATGGCCCCAGCACTTCTTCTTGGCCTCTGTGCAGGGGCCGTCCTTCGTATCCGTGCTGTCAGGCGAAAGGAACTTCTGGCGCATCTGCTTTGCGCAGGCCTCCCACTTCTCCGCGCATTCGCCATCGAGCACCTTCACCCCTGCAGGGTTCACGCACTCCTTCTTGGCCCTTCCGCACGGGCACATTCTGTGGCCCTCTGTCGCGGTGCCCTCGCCGAACACTGCCGTCCCCGCAAGCTTGACGCTGGCAGACTCGATCGCGGAGCCCGGACCGAAGCCGACGGCAAACTCCACGCCGAACTCCGTGGCCAGGGCGGCCTCCCACGCAGCCTTAACCGTCGCACTCCTACGCTCCTTCTGTAGAGGAACAAACAATGACATGGACAGAACAACTCGGAGGTCCGCACGGGTTTCCCGGATCGGCGCTGAACCGCACTCCCTAGCGCGCGGAGCGCGCCAGGGGCGCCGTCAGGGGGCCCCAGCGCCGCTCCGAGGAAGCCGCGCGGACCTCCGAGCTTTTATGCTAACGCCATTGTCGGTTCCCGGGTTCTGGTCTTTGCAGGCGCGCCAAAGTTCCTCTAGAAGCCTCCTAGATGGGGTCGGAGTAGATGGGGTCGAAGGATCGCGCCGCATCGTCGATGCATCGGCGACACACCTGGGAGGCATCGGCAATGCATCGCCGACGTCGGCGATACATCGGCAACGTGGACGTGAAGCAACACGGGATCCACACCGAGCCGCCTCGGCGATGCAGAGCGACCCTTCGACCCCATCTACTCCGACCCCATCTGGAAGGCCTAGAATTGGCCGGGCATGTCCTCCTACAGGCGGTGATGGATACATCTTTGTTGGAATACCAAGAAACACCAAACACGTCAAACATGCTCAAACAAAACTTTAAATAATGATAGAAACATCGTCCCAAAATATGTTCCTTCTATTCCCAACCATCCTGTGGTGTTGGGTCCTCGTTTTGAAGAGATAGCGCCCCGCGTCACTCCTTTCCTCCTCCCCCTCCCTCCTCCCATCATCAGCATCAGCATCAGCATCAGCATCAGCATCAGCATCAGCATCATCATCATCATCATCATCATCATCATCAGCATCATCAGCATCATCAGCATCATCATCATCATCATCATCATCATCATCATCATCATCATCATCATCATCATCATCATCATCATCATCATCATCATCATCATCATCATAATAGTCATCATCATCATCATCACCACCACCATCATCATCATCATCATCATCATCATCATCATCATCATCACACTCATCACACTCATCATCAATATTATCATCGTCGTCGTCATCGTCATCGTCATCGTCTTCGTCACACCCCTCACACGCTTCGTGGCCATGC
Source organism: Prorocentrum cordatum (assembly GCA_963575745.1). Classification (NCBI taxonomy): domain Eukaryota; class Dinophyceae; order Prorocentrales; family Prorocentraceae; genus Prorocentrum; species Prorocentrum cordatum. Next base: position 384,579 of record CAUYUJ010006669.1, on the reverse strand, counting down.
AGGGAGCTCCATCGAAGGCCCTAGTGCCACCGTCCACATGCGTCCCCCCACCCATTTCGGCACACCCCTCACACGTTTCGTGGCCCCATAGCGAGCTCCACACAAGGCCCCATGCGTCCGCCACACCCATATCGGCACACCCCTCACACGTTTCGTGGCCCCATAGGGAGCTTTACCGAAGGCCCCAACAGCACCGTCCACATGCGTCCGCCACACTCATGCCGGCACACCCCTCACACGCTTCGTGGCCCCATAGGGAGCTCCAGGCCCCAGAGGCACCGTCCACATGCGTCCGCCACACCCATTTCGGCACACCCCTCACACGTTTCGTGGCCACATCGGGAGCCCCACTGAAGAGGATACTCACGACTGCGGCACTCACAGGTTAATATGGGTGGGTCCTTCGCCAGGCGAAGTTGACTATGCCTCCTGCAGAAGGACAGGCCCGATTTAAGCCTAGATCCTCGCAGTCACCCTCGTTGTTGACCTCGCCGCTCGCCGAGGTGCAGCGTGCGTTGGCATGCTTGCACGGGCACCCGCGGGGCTCGCGCGCCCCCGCGCCCCTCGGCAAGACGCGCTGCTCGGGCACCGGGCACACCATGGAGTGGCCCGGGTGCTCGCCGTGGTGCTCGTGGTGGTGCTCGCTGTCGGGCACGCCGCGGCCCCACGGGTGGTGCTCGCGGCGGTGCTCGTGGTGGTGCTCGTCGTCGTGGTCGTGGTGGTGCTCGTGGTGATGAGGCCCGGGCCGAGCGAACTCGGGGTCGCCTGTGATGTGGTCCTCGGCGCCGTCGCAGCCGAAAGTGGCGCGTTCGATGCATCGGGCGCTGGAGATGCAGAAATCCTTGCCGCTGGCAAGGCAGGCCTCGCACTGCGACGGCTCGGCGGCGCCCAGCGGAGAAGCCGGACACACCATGGAGTGGCCAGGATGGTGGCCCTCGCGGCGGTGCTCGTGGTGCTGGTGGTGGTGCCACGGATGGTGCTGGTGCTGGTGCTCGTCGTCGTGCTCGTGGTGATGCTCGTGGTGGTGCCCGTGGAGCCCCCTGCCGGCGCGGGGCCCAGGCTTGGCGAACTCGGGGTCGCCGGTGATGTGGTCCTCAGGCCCGCGGCACCCCATGGTAGCCCTCGGGATACAGCTGTTGGTCGAGATGCAGAAGTCCTGGCCCTCCGCGAGGCACTCCTGGCAAGTGCTGCTGACTGCCGTGGAAAGCGTTGACCTGCGGTACCACAGGCCGCCGCCCCACAGCCCACCCAGCAGCGGCACGAGCAGCAGCACGACCTTGGACAGCCGCTCGAGCTGCAGCATGCGCCTGAGCACACGTGGGTCTGTGCCCCACTCACTGGATGTTTGGCTGAAGCGGCGAAGCGATTGCCCAGCAGAAGGTCGGACTCTCGAGCCCGAGCTTCGGACGCTACCATGGCTCCGTCTGCCTCGCACGCCACCCATCGCGGTACGGCCACTGCTTCTCTGTCGCTCACGTCTGCCTCTCCCCCCCCCGCTCACTCACACTCCCTGTCCTCTCCCCCCCTCTCTCTCTGTCTCTCGCTCTCTCTCCCATTCTCCACCTCTCTCTGTCTCTGTTTCGATCCTTCGCTCGCTCTCTCTCTCTCTATCTCTCTTAGCCCCCCTCCCTCTTACCCCAATCCATGCCCCTCACCACTCCTCACGCTGCCCCAGCGGTTGAGAAGAGGCAGAGAGACCTGCAAGCTTGCTGTGCCCACCTGCAGCCCGCAGATATCCCCGCGTCCGGTGCGCCAGCGCGGAACGGCCCGGCCAGCCTCAACTTCCGACAGCGCCCCCTCCGAGCGCCCTGTGCTTCGCTCACCGCTCGACACGTTCTGCTACGGCCATGGCACTGCCGGAAGGAACACAAAATGAGCGACGATCAAAAATGTGTCTTACGCGGGATGATGTATTGACCTTACGCGGTGGCTTACGCAGGCCGCCGGCGCGGCACGCTACATTGAAAACGAGGGCGCTCACGCGCGAGCTTGCGCGCCGATGCCGGCGAAGACGACCCCGTTTTCTTGCGTCGCTCAAATGAGGAGCGGAGGGGCCTTTCTGGCCACGGCGAGCCTCGGCCGCGATTGGATCCCCCGGCCCATCGAGCTGGGGAACGGCCTCAAGACCAGAGCCCCTCAGGAGCCGAGAGTGGTCCTCCACGCAGCGCCTCGACGGCGCTCCGGCGGGCCAGACACGGTGGGGCCACAACGCCGGGGGGCGACGGCGAAGCAGGTCCCTCTTGGTGGCGTGCCCCCCCCCCCCCCGTTCTGGGGTAAGGTCGGGCATGCCCACCTACAGGCGGATTCTGGACGAGAAATAAAAAAAGTCAAAAACAACGCCCCAAAATATTCAAACATAGACCAACAAAATCGTCCCCTGATTATTCTTTGACCATTTTTCCCCCATGAGAGCCTGCCTCTGTAGGGATCCTAGCGGATTCATATGGTTAGGTGAGGTGTGTCACCGATTTCCGCGGCCCGCCCGGGTGCCCAAGTGCCCGGGTGCCTGGGTGCCCAGGTGCCCGGGTGCCCAGGCGCCTTATTGTCCTATAGCCCTGTAGCACTATAACCGTATAGCCATGTAGCCCTACAGCCTTATAGCACATATAGCCCCATAGTCCAATAGACCAATCGCCCAATAGCACTATAGCCCTATAGCCGTATAGACGTATAGCCGTATAGCCCTAAAACCCTATCGCCCTATCGCCCTAGAGCCCTATAGCCCCAAAGCCCATAGCCCTATAGCCCTATAACCCCATAGCCCTATAGCCCAATAACCCTATAGCCCTATAGCCCAATAGCCCTATGGACCAATAGCCCAATAGCCCTGTAGACCTATAACCGTTTAGCCATATAGCCCTATAGCCTTATAGCCCTATAACCTTATACCCTTATAGCCCTATAACCCTATCGCACTAGAACCCTAGAGCCCTATAGCTCTATACATGCCTATAGTCCTATACCGCTATAGCCCCATAGCCCTTTTATATAGATGTAGCCGTATGGTCCCATAGCCCTATAGCCCCATAGCCCTATAGACTCCTAGCCCTATGGCCCTATATCACTTTAGCTCCATAGCCCCATGGCCCGATAGCCCTACAGTCCTATAGCCCTATGGCCCTATAGCCTTTTAGCCCTGTAGTCCTATAACCCTGTGGCCCTATAGCCCCATAGCCCCACAGCCCTATACCCCTATGGCCCTATAGCCCTATGGTCCTGTAACCCTATAGCCCCATAACCCTATAGACTCATAGCCCTATGGCCCTATAGCCCTATAGCCCCATAGCCCCATAACCCTATAGCCCTACAGCCCTATATCCCTATGGCCCTTATAGTTCTATAGCCTTATCGCCCTATACACCTATAGCCCTAGAGACCTATAGCCCTATGGCCCTATAGCCCTAATAGCCCCACAGCCCTATCGCCCAATAATTCGCCCCGTAGCCCTATAGCTCTAAAAAGACTTTGATTGGGGCTTCTCTCTGGTATCATTGAATATTCCTCCTGTAGAGGGACAGGCCCGGCCCAATTCTGGGGCCGCCCCGCCCGAAGCGCCTCCCATCTCCAGCCCATGGGGGGGGTTCACCGTGGAGCTCCTCGCTCACCGCTGGACGTGCCATGCCAGTGACACGGTGGCTTGTTATGGCAACGGTCGTTGCCAAGGGGGGGAGGGGGGCCGGGGCCCCAGGTAGCGGTCGCGCTCGGGCGGGGTGGGTTCACCTGGGCGGGGAAGCGCTGCGATTGGCACAGTATGCACGCGAGCGCCAGCACGAGGGGGAAGGTCCAAACACCCCCTCCCCGTACAATCGTTACCGTTACTTGGGGGGGTGGGGGTGGGCCGTGCAACGACCATTGAACGCCAGAGGATTTCAAAACAATCTCGGTGGTGGTGTCGCCTCTGGGAGGACTAAGGGGTACCGATGCCACCACTCCCAGTCCCCTTCCGGGGTGTGTTCTGATCAGAATTTCGAGGCGAATCCAGCCGTGGCGACGAAGGCCTCCCGGGAGGCTAAAAAGGCGAGAAAGCGGTGAAGGAGTGGCAGTAGTACCTCTTCCCCCTCCGTCGCCGAGCGCTGGAAAAAAACAATATTGGTGGTGGTGTCGCTTCCCCTTCCTCCGAAACTTGGCAGATGCCATAAAAAACTAACCAAACAACCTTGTAATCTCTTTCGGGCGGGTGGTAATGTTGAGCATGGACCGACCGTCCTGGCATTCCGACAGGCTTACCACGAGATGTTCTTAGAACCCAGAAATGTTATAATAACAAAAACTGTGGTTGCCAGCATGAAGACGACGTATTAAAACAAGACAGTCTCAGCCAGAAATGTTCTAAGAACATTTCGTGCAAATCGCAGCAAGTTCTTGGAACATTCTTTGGCGGGCCTACCTCAGGCGAGCCAGGACGCTTCGCCACTGCTTGATCATGGGGGGTGGCCGAAAATGAGGGGGTGAAGAGAAGGCCTCTGAAGGGGGCACTCGGGGGCCCCTCTTGGAGCCAGCAGGGGCCTCCAAGGGGCCCCGAAGTGCCCCTGTACGGCCCTGTTCCTCACCCCCCCCTTCCGGTCCCCCCCACTGTTGCCACCCGCCCGACGCGTGCGAGACAGATTATGACTTCCGCCGGCCCTTCTGCGGGCGGCGGCGGCGGTCCCGTTCTACTTCCGCCGACCTACGCCGAGGAAGAGAGGGCAACTCCCTCGGCCCTCGAAGGCGAGGCCCTTTATGAAACGCCTCACTCGGCTCGGACGCTCCCCGACGAAGCCCTCCGACCAAGAAGCCGCTGGAAACCAACCTGCCCCAGAGGTTGCTTCTGGGCGCCCGCGCGAGGAGCAAGCAGCGGGTGGCCACGGCCATCCCACAGTAGCTCTGACATGTCCAAACCAGGAGCTCGTCTGTCCTATCCCGCGGGCCATCCGTGTCGCATCCATGCCGGAGCCGTGTCACACGCGCCGGATCCGTGCCGAATCCGCGTCGAGTCCATGCCGAATCCACGTGGCATTCGCGCCGAATCCACGCCGAGCCCACGTCGGAGCACAGGAAAAGATGGCGCAGGACAGACCCCCCGAAGATGCAATGTAACTTCTGTGGGGGCCTTCTATACCACCTTGTCGGCTCTTGCAAGTCGACGCTAGTCGACGCAACATCGACGTTAATCGACTCTGAATCGAGGCGAATCCGATCGACGCTAAACCAGCACTGCCTTCTCGTCAACCACCAGACGCTAACCGACGCGAAACTGCACTTGAAAGACATAACTCTGCGAGAACACACCGGGCTCCCATGGCTTGCTGCCGACCGTGACCACGGCGCAACTCCCGCCCTCGGACCCCTCAGCTCCCAAGCTCTCCCGCTCGGGGCCCCGGGACCCCAGTCGGGGGGAACCATGCAACAGGTACCGATGCCGCCGCTCCCCGGACCTCGGGCGGGGACCTCGAGGCGACTCCCGCGGTGGTGACGAGGGCCGCCCAGGAGGCCCCGAGAGGGGACACCGAGCGAAGGGTAGCGGTATCGGTACCTTGTCCTCCTCCGATACCCGTTCCCGCGAGAGCCCGGACAAGTATACTTGCTCGGGACTGCAGCACAGCACTTGTTATTCTGTGTACAACGGCTCGAGCGAGGGCCGAGGCAGTGACGAGGCGACTCCGGCGGTGGTGACGAGGGCCGCCCAGGAGGCCCAAAACGAGCGAAAGGTAAAGGTATGGGTTCCGTTTCCTCCCCCTGACCGTGTAGTGTCAAGTCGGGCGTGTCCCCCTGCAGGAGGACTACTCAAAAATAGTCCAAACGTAATCAGGGGGGCGCTTTTTCTTTATCTTTGAATATTTTGGGGATGTGTTTTGACTCTGTATTATCTCTCGTCCGAAACCCGCCCGTAAGTGCCCGACCGAAGTGTGGTGACGGACCGCGCGATGACCTCGGCAGCCCCCCGCGACCACACGGCGCGCAGCCCGTCGCCGCACGGCCTCCCGGGACCCCGGAGGAGGGCCCCGCCGCCCGAGCAGACGTCGTTGGAGAACGCGCCGGGCTCCCCCCAAACCGTGCGGTGACCCCGGAGCTGGCCCACGAAACCCCAGCCCGGCGCATTCATCTTGAACTCTTCGAAGGGGTGGGCGGGCCCACCCGTGATTCGAAGATCATGCACAGAGGCGCGGGCGGGGCCCCCAGGAACGAGCCCCCAGACTAGGGCTCGTCTTCCTGGGGCCCGCTGTCCCCGCGCGCCGCCGCCGCCCTCCGCTCGCGAGCCAGGCGCCCGTGGTCTCGCGCCTCCTCCAGGGTCGCGAAGCCGTGCGACCTGGCTACGCTCTCGAGCGGCGGCGCGATGAGCGTCTCGCCGCCTGGCCGCTGCCTTGCAGCGCCGCCAGCAGCTCCCACTGCGGGTGCCTGCTGCGCGGGCCCCGCGGGCTCCGCGCTGGCCGCAGCCCCTCCGCAAGTCTGGGCGCCGGCGCCCGCGCCTGAGGCTCGCTGGCGGTCTCCCCCGCCGCGCCTCCCGCTCCAGCACTGGTGCCCAGCTTCTCGGCCCAGCGCTGGCGCGTGGCCGCCGTCGGGGCCTGAAGGGCGCCGATGGGCTCCTTGGTCCCAGGCAGCAGGTTCTTGCCCAGGTCTTTGCGCGCCTGGGCCCGCGAACCTGTCTTGGCCCGCTTGGCGGCCCAGCGCATTTTTTTAATCTATGTGGGCGCCGAGCGGGCTCGGCGGTTTCATGCATAAATTCTCCAATCAGCGCGCGGCGAGCCCCGCCGCGCGGCGTGCGCGGGCGGCCGCCGACCCCGCGGCTCACTCGCGCCCGCGGGCCGCCGCAGCAACTGCGAAGCCGCGGGCGCAGAGGACGCCCTCGAGCCCTGGGCGGACCTGCCGCGGCTCTTCGGCCTCCGCCCGCGGGGCCGCCGCGACCAGGCGCCGCGGCGCCGCGGCGCGCGGCGGCGCTGCCGCCTGGCCCCCATCGCCAGCCGCAGGTGGCGGGGGCGGGGCGGCCGCAGGCTGCCGCTGCGATGGCACGGGCGCCGCCGCGAGCGCCTGCTCCTCCGCCCCGTGGCCCAGCCTGGCCTGGAGCGCCGTCGCCCAGCACAGGCGCGTGCTCTCCATCGGCGGGGCCAGCGGCGCGAACGGATCCTTGGACGCAGGCAGGGTGCCCCGTGCGAAGTCCGTCCGCGCCTGGGCTCGGGAGCCCCTCAGGGACGTGGGCTGCCCAGCCGCCGCGCTGGCCCCGCGCGGCATGGCCAGGCCGCGACGCGCGCACCTGGGGAGGCGGCAGTACCCCCAGCACGCTGAGCCGACCAGGGGGGGCTCGGAGCCGTTGCCCTCGACGCGCGACCCCCGTATGAGGTGGCCGTAGACCCTCAATCCCGCTGGACGGGCCGCATCAGCCGCCACCTCAGGGGCTGGGCCGCTGCAAGCCGCCGCTGCCGCCGCCCGCCGCGGGCTGGGCGTGGGCGCCGAGGCCTCGCGGCGCCTCGACTGCTCCTGCACCCTGCGCTGGGGTGCTCGGCGCAGCACCTCCGCGGGCCTATCGGCCGAGGCGGGGCGGCGCCTCGCGGGCGACGGCCGCGAGCAGGAAGCGGCCGCTGCCGCCGCTGCTGCCAGGGCCGCCGCCGTGACGAGGAGGGGGCCGCCGTCAGCCGCCGCGGCCTGCGCCTCGCCGTCGCCAACGTCAGCCTCCGCGTCGGGCATCTGCATGTTGCCAGCCGCTGGCACGACAGGCCCGCGCACCTCCGCGTCGTGCAACTTCCCGAACTCGCCGCGCCCCTGGGACTGCGACTTCGGTGGGCTGAATCCACCTGTCCCAGGGGCGGGCTCCGCCGCGGCGGCGTGCAGGAAGTCGACCTCGCCGTCGAACGCTGCCACCAACTCGGCAGCTCGCAGCAAGTCGGCGGGGCTGCGACCTTGCCTCCAGCCCCCCCAGGCAGGGCACCTGTGGTGGCGGCGGGCCAGGGTCCCGCTCTCCTCGCCGCGGAGCTGGCACAGAGTCGCAGGCCTGGCGTCGTACTCCTGGACCGCTGCCTCCTTCCTGTCCTTCTCCTTGGCCTTCTCCGCAAAGAGGGCGGAGGAGTACCGCAGGGCGAAGCAGCAGCCGAACTCGTCCTGCTGGTAGTCGCCGTCGCCGTGGAGGCCCCTGTGTGACGCCAACGCTCTTTCGATCGCCCGCAGGAAGGCCTGCCCTTGCACAGTGGGCACCTGGGTCACCTCTTTCAGCGAGACGAGCTTCTTGTCTTCGAACGCGGTGCTGCCCGCCTGCTCGAACTTGTGCCCCAAGCTCCTGGCCACCTGCACCAGGTGCTTCATGTAGCCTACGTGCCCCACAGGGGGTGAGCAGCCCGCAGCAGCCGCTCTGAGCTGTCTGGCGATCCTCCCGAGGCGGAGGCGGCAACTGGTGAGGGGGCTGAGCTTCCTGACCGCCTTCCTGCGCTGCTGGTCCGCCAGCTTCTTCTTGACAGAGCGGGGTCCTTTGGCCCTGCCCTGGTACCACTCACCCTCGGAGATGCCGAACTGGTCGGTCAGGTGGAGCTCCGCGGTCTCGACGGACTCCTTGAGCCTCCTGAACGGGAGCTCGAGGTAGGCGCTGACCTCCGTGACCGCGAGATCACCGAAGGCCACCCTTCGGGCCAGGATGCGGGCACTGTGCTGGTGCCCGTCGTGGTCGGTCGCCGCCACGCCCCAGGTCGTTGACTCCAGCACTCCGACGCCCTCCGAGCCCGCCTGCGCCGCCTGCCCCGTGCTGTGGACGCTGCCGAAGGCGGCGCTGAAGCTGTTGCTCCTGGCCCAGCAGCAGGCGTTGGCCGCCTTCTGGCTATAAGCGCATCGCCTCTCCTGCGCCAGGATGACGTCGTCACCTCCTCCATCCTGGATCCGCTCCATCTCCACCTTCTTCCCTGACCAGGTCGAGACGTTCAGCGTGACGAAGCTAGTTGGCTTCGGTCCCGTAGGCCTGATTAGCTTGGCCAGCTGGAGGGGCTTGGCCTGCGGTCGCCCAGGCTGAGGCTGGGCCGCAGGCTGCTCGGTTGCCGCGGCGGCCGCGGGGCCGCCAGGCGGGCGGCTGCTCGCCGCCTTGGGGCTCCGAACCTCAGGGGGTCTCACCCCCTCGCCCGTAGCCTCGTCGACTTGAATTGGGTACCCACTATGGCATGTGGGCCCCTGGCTAGGCTGAGGACTGCCAGTCCTTCGGTCGGGCCCAGCCAAGCCAGCCGCAGCGCTTGGCTGTCCTGCTGCTGAGCGCCTCGAACTTGGTGTCGTGGCGCACGACGCCGAAGCGCCGTTCCTGGCGCAGCAGCGGCACAATGAAGGGAAGTTCGACCCAGGCGTCGGTCGCCACGTTGGCCGCCTTGTAGGCGGGCAGGCCGCCACCCGGCGCCGCCGCCGCCTCTGAGCGGCTGGGCGCGGGGTCAGGAATCCAGGGTCTGGAAGCGGGGGTAACTCCAATCGTGGGCGGGCCATGGATGTCACCGCCGTCCTGATCCGATAAGGAATGAATGGTCCAGGGTCTGAAGGCTTATGGGCACATTCCTTGACCAACGCCCCCACCGTATTGGCTTCATATGTGTTTTTTTCAATGTTCCCCTCTCACCCCCCGCCGCGCTGGAAATGGAGGGCAAATCGGGGTGCCCTGGTGGGCAGTGGCCCAGTGACTGAGCACGCAGCGTAGTCACCACACCGTTCGGGGGCCCCCAGACAGAGTCGCTGCCTCCGCCTCCCTGCTGCAGCGCGAGGCCGGGAGCTGCACAGATCCACCGCGTCAGGGGCCGACCTCACACGGCCCCAGGTCGGACTCGGGGCCCACGGGGCCCGATGGTGTCCGGACCCGCTGCCTCCCAAGGTCCTGGGAGGTCGCCTCCCGAAGGGGGGGGGGAGCACGAGTAAACCAGAGCCTCGGAGCTGGCGCCTCAGACGCGCGACGCCCTGCTGCTCTCACTGCGGGGTCCCCGGAGCCTTTCACCGGAGCGGGTGTCTCATCCCGAGCCCAGGGCCCAGCGAGGGCCCCCGCGGGGCGCGAACGGCCAAACACCTCCCGCCGTGCTTCTCTTGAACAAAAAGAAACGGTGTAAACATAATTACACTTGTGGCGCTCCGCGCGGATTTCTTCGATCTGCGCTGGACCCCCCTCCCTGGCGCGCGGGGCGCCGCCAGGGGGTCCCCGCGTGAATCGAAACAATCCGCGCGGAGCGCCACGAATCTGTGCTTCTGGCGTGTCTTCTTCTTCGACTCTCTCACGACGCGGGCCTGCCTGGGGCCGACTCTGGAGGAGTCCCAGACACGCGACACATCCGGATTTCTGCAGGACGGCGTCCCCGGAAGTCCAGACCCTTTCCCCGGGGCCGGCTTCTCATCCTGAGTCCCTCTTTGACGGTCCTACGGCCCGGCGGGGGCCCCCCGAGGCCGAAATTGGCCAAAAACCTCCCGTCCTGACTTCTTCACGACGCGATCCTGTCTGGGGAGTGCCCTCCCGCGCGCGCGCTCCTTTTCGAGGGCGCGTCGCGCCGCGCGTCTGCAACGATAGGTGCCAAGCAGCACGGGGCCGTCTCCCTGCCGCTCCCGACTCTGGCGCCGGCCGCCCGCGGAGGGCGGCAACACTGCGGGGCCCCGCCCTCCTCGCTTCAGGTCGGGCATGACCTCTAGGATGTTGGATGAAAAAATGGTCAAAAGACAAACTCAAAAATTGTCAGACAGTCAAAAACCCTAATAAGGACGCGCGGTAAGGACGCAAGACCCTTGGAAGCCGAAGCTGAGATTTTTGGGGCGGCGGACGACGAAAACCTCAAGGACAGAGCAAGGAAGAGCAAGGACGCAAGGGTACCCAGAGCAGAGTCGCGCGTCCTTATTAGGGCTTTTGACTGTAGTCCAAAAATCGTCCCCAGACTATTTGTCCCAACCATCCTGTGGTGTTGGGTCCTCGTTTTGAAGAGACAGCGCCCCGCGTCTCCTCCCGTTCCTCCTCCCCCTCCTCCCTCCTCCCTCCTCCCACCATCATCATCGTCATCATCATCATCACTAGCATCAGCATCAGCATCAGCATCAGCATCAGCATCAGCATCATCATCATCATCATCAGCATCATCATCATCATCATCATCATCATCATCATGATCATGATCATGATCATGATCATGATCATCATCCTCCTCGTCATCAACATCATCATCATCCTAGCCGTCGTCGTTATCATCATCATCACCGTCATCACCATCATCATCATCGTCATAACTCTCGCGACCGTCGTCATCACCATCATCGTAATCATCATCGCCGTCATCATCACCATCACCCCTCACACGTTTCGGGGCCCCACTGGGAGCTCAACCGAAGGCCTCAGTGCCACCGTCCACATGCGTCCCCCCCACCCACTTCGGCACACCCCTCACAAGTTTCGCGGCCCCACTGGGAGCTCCACCGAAGGCCCCAGTGACACCGTCCACATGCGCCCCACCCGCACACACTTCAGCACACCCCTTCCAAGTTCCGTGGCCCCATAGGGACGGAGCTCCACCGAGGGCCCTAGTGCCACCGTCCACATGCGTCCCCCCACCCATTTCGGCACACCCTTCACACGCTTCGTGGCCCCATAACGAGCTCCACCCAAGGCCCCAGAAGCACCGTCCACATGCGTCCGCCACACCAATTTCGGCATACCCTTCACACGTTTCGTGGCCCCACAGGGAGCTACACCGAAGGCCCCAGTGCCACCGTCCACATGCGCCCCCCCCACCCATTTCAGCACACCCCTTCCAAGTTCCGTGGCCCCATAGGGACGGAGCTCCACCGAGGGCCCTAGTGCCACCGTCCACATGCGTCCCCCCACCCATTTCGGCACACCCCTCACACGCTTCGTGGCCCCATAGCGAGCTCCACCCAAGGCCCCAGAAGCACCGTCCACATGCGTCCGCCACACCCATTTCGGCATACCCTTCACACGTTTCGTGGCCCCACAGGGAGCTACACCGAAGGCCCCAGTGTCACCGTCCACATGCGTCCCCCCCACCCATTTCGGCACACCCCTCTCAAGTTTCGAGGCCCCATAGGGAGCTCTACCGAAGGCCCCAGTGCCACCGTCCACATGCGTCCCCCCACTCATTTCGGCACACCCCTGACACGTTTCGTTACTCCACAGGGAGCTTCACAGAAGGCCCCAGTGCCACCGTCCGCATGAATCCCCCCCATCCACTGCGGCACACCCCTCCCGCGTTTCATGGCACCATAGGGAGCTTCACCGAAGGCCCAGGTGCCACCGTCCGCCTGCGTCCCCAACACCCATTTCGACCTCAGTGGCCGTGCCCGCATGCGTCACCCACACACACTTCGGCACACCCCGCGGCCGGCTCCACCGAAGGCCCCAGTGGCGCCGCCCACGGTTGAGAAGAGGAGAAAGAGGAGGAGGAGGAGGAGCAGGAGGAGGAGGAGGAGGAGGAGGAGGAGGAGGAGGGGGAGGAGGAGGAGGAGGAGGAGGAGGAGGAGGAGGAGGAGGAGGAGGAGGGTTCGCATGGCACCACCGCACCCAAGTCGGCACAACCCTCACACGTTTCGTGGCCCCAGAGGGGGATCCACCGAAGGCTCCAGTGGGTTCGCATGGCACCACCGCGCCCAAGTCGGCACAACCCGCACACGTTATGTGACCCCAGAGGGAGCTCAACCGAAGGCTCCAGTGGGAGGGCTCACATGGCACCACCGCACCCAATTCGGCACACCCCTCACACGTTTCGTGGCCCCATAAAGAGCTCCACCGAAAGCGGAACCCACAATGCGGCACTCGCATTGGCATCACCGCACCCACTTCGGCACACGCCTCACACAGTTCGTGGCCCCATAAGCGAGCTCCACCGAAGGCTCCAGTGGGAGGGTTCGCATGGCACCACCGCACCTAATTCGGCACACCCTTCACACGGTTTCTGGCCCCAGAGGGCTCCAGTGAGAGAGTTCGCATGACACCACCGCGCCCAATTCGGCACACCCCTCACACGGTTCGTGGCCCCACTGGGAGCTCCGCCGAAGGCTCCAGGCGGAGGGCTCGCATGGCACCGCCGCACCGAATTCGGCACAACCCCTCACACGTCGCCTACGGCCAACTACATCAGGGATAAGGGGGTGTGTTCTGCAGATGTGTCAGACCGAACCGCCCAGAACTACGATCCCTAATGCGAAGACGGAGAACCTCAGTGAGGCCACGTCTTCATCGTGCTGTGAGGGTTAGGAGTCCTTTGGCCTCGATGCACGTTTGCCTCCGATCGAGGGCAACGCGCGCGAGGGGGGGGCGGGGATGGGCGTTCGAGGTTCCGAGGTCTTCGTACGTTTTCGCCGGTTCCCTTCGGCATTCCAGCCTCGGGGTGCCTTCAAGCGGCTGCGCCTCGCCGCATGTTCCCGGGGTGCCCGCACCGTCCCGCACGGCCGCCGGAGAGCCGACGCGACCCGAAAGTCGAAGGTGGAGCTCCCCCCATCCGTTCGTTGCAGCTTCGCCCACCCCCTCGCGCTGGAATGAGGATGCCTGCATTCTCACGGTCGACGATGGCGCTCCGGGCGAAGACTCAGAGCTCGATCGAGAGAGCAGCTGCAATGCCGGTCGGTTTCTACAGGTTGGCACGGCGATCGTCTTCCTCCAGAGCAGAAGCATGATGCACTTGCTCTGGATGCTCAGAGACGAAGCAGCTTGCCAGATCCCTCTGCACGCCCCGCCCCCAGCCAGCTCCCCCCCCCATCATTTCGCCCTGACTTCGGGCGGCCTTGTCTGCCCTGCAGATTGCGGCTTCCCCTTGCGGCCAGACGCGGGATGAACGCGGACTCGGCGTTGACTCGACGCGGATTCGACGCTTATTCGACGTTCGACGTAGATTCGACGCGGATAATGCCGCGATGGGACGGACAAGGAGCCTGGAATGATTCACAATTAAGGGACCCCTAAACCTCTGGGAAGCGGACCTAAGTTAAGCGCTCCTAAACACGAGGAACCTGGGGCCTTCTCAGCGGATGGACCGAAGCAAGCCGCCCACATGGATTTGCCCTGCTGCAAAGACGGGGACCTAAGTTATGCTACGCCTTCATATTGCCATTAGTGCTCTCCTTTTGTTGTATTCGCGATGATGGAATACGCGACGTAACCATCCCCCACCCCGCTCCCCTGCTGCTGCTCCCCGCGCAGGCCACAGCAGCGGGGGGAGAGCAGCGACGCCGCGGGATGGCGTACAGAGGGCGGCCCCTCCAGGGAGCGCCCCGGGGCGCGTCACGGATGCCCGGAAAAGGTCGCGTGCCACTCCAAGGCAGGCGCAGGCAGGAAGCCACGCAAAAGAGGAGTCCATCGGCTCCCCAGTCCCCCCGACGGGAGACAAGGGAGGGAGGAGGGCAAAAACGCGGAGGGGGGGAGGGAGAAGCTCCCTTGTACTGATTACCTCCGCCTGGTGAGAATGGGCTGAGCGTCGGCGTCATCAGCCAGAAACGGTCCACGGACTCGTGCCGAGGCTTTGCATGGAAGGGGAGGGAGGGCGGAGGGGATCGGGCGAGAGGGAGCGGGAGGGGGGAGAGGGAGAGGGATGATGAGGGGGAGGGCGGGGAGGACTATGAGAGGGGGGGGGGGGAGGTGGGAGAAAGAGGGAGCGAGGAAGGGAGAAGGCACCGAGATGGTGCAGGAGCTTCCGAAGGGAGGCCAGCGAGAGGCCGAATCATTGATGAACAGATCGCTGCTAAGTGAGATTCACCTTTTCGGCTATTCGGCCTCAAATGGGTGCAAGAGTTCTCAAGCTTGCCTCAAGATGGTCTTAAACAGCCCGAAGAAGGTTTCAACACGCGCCACAAAGGAAATGGAACGTCATCAACGTGGTGGGAAGGCGTCTGTGTATCCGTTTCCGTTTAGGCGGCCAGGCACCAACACACGCACAAATGATTATCAGTTTGAGAGGGAGCGCTTAGAATTCGCTTGCCTTGGGAAGTCCTCACAAAAGGGGGGGCCTCCGAAACCGAAAGACCCCCCCTTCGACCAGGGAACTAGAGACCCCGTCCAAAAAACAGAGCACTCTGCCCCCCCTCTCCACCCCCTCCTTGCCTGGGGCTGGAGGGGGAGTGCGATCCCCCCCCCCCGCCGAAGCGCACTTGAAAAGCGGCCCCTTCTTAATCCTTACTTCTTACTCCGTTACTCCGTCTTTCGCGCCACCACTGCGCGGGGCGGCGCCACGGCGACGTCGGGGGCCGCCACCGGCTGCACGCGCGAGTGCTCCGTGTACGGAAGGGCTCGCGTCGTGCCGACTTCGGCGTTGGTTCCTGACATGGGCAAATTGTCCACCACCACTACCATAGGTAGGACGGGGAATAAGGGAGGATGGGGAGGTCCTTCTCCTCCTCCTCCTCGTCCTCCTCCTCCTCCTTCTCCTCCTCCTCCTCCTCCTCCCTCTCCGACCTATGGCAATGGTTTCGGAAAATCGGCCGGCCCATCATGACACCGCGGGGATCGTTCAACCTAAAGTGACTGGCCGCTTCCGAAACGTCAGCTCGTTCAACATCGGCCGATTGTGGGTAGCTGGCGGCGTTCAACCTTGAACGCCCGCACTGGAGCCGCTGCTGGTCGACACGACGCGAACCTACCGTACACGGGAGTGCTAGGGCAGAATCAGCCAGCATCGAATCGGGAAATCGGCTCGGATCGAAACGTGCAATGAATAGGGCCGCGTCGGCACAGAGTCGGAACCGAATTGACTCGGCCGCGCTGGGGTGCACGACATCAACACCATGCAAGAATCGGGCCGCCTCCGATCAACGGCATATCGAGATCGAATATGATCGGGCCGCTGAAATATCGACGCTAACCGACGCAAAAGGAAGCTCATCGAAACTAAATCGACACTGAATCTGCGCTGCCTCATCGACTACCAGATGCTAGCGTACGCGCATGCACTCTAGGGAAGGAATTTCGAGGACAGCTCCCATGAGTTGCTACCGAAGATACGGACCCTGTACGGTAGAGCACCCACCCACCCCCGAAAGCCGCGCACCAAAGGTCACTCTGGCGAAGATTCACTCTTACCTTACGTGGCGGGCTCTGGAAACCTTGAAACCAAATTGCTGCCACCTCTTGGGAGAACATCTTCCACTTCCGCCGAAAGTCCGCAGGCGGAGACGGCCACGGTTTATTGTTGCCGGCTTCCGCCGGCCTTCCGCCGAGGAAGGGTTGCCAACTCCTTCGGCCCTCGAAGGCGGGGACCTCTTTGCAGCGCGCCACACACAAGTTTTTTTTTTGGGGGGGGGGGGGCCCGTGGGCCTGACCGTGCAAGGTCCGGGCCCGAGGCCGTCGGCTGTCTGTTTGGGGGGCGCCAGCCTCCGCCAGCCTCCCGCGCAGGAAGCGATGGCAAAGCCTCAGAGCCTCGAAGGCGCGGCGCCTTTTCCGGAACGCCCCGACGCGTGGCCTCTCGCACTCACCAGCGAAGCGAGCGCGGCAGCAAGCGCGCGGAGCGGGGGCACTTCACACCACAAGCACGGCACAGCCCGGCACGGCGCACAGTCAACCCGTAATGAGGATGCGCGGTAAGGATGCAGGGGCCCTGGAGGGCCACGCCAGCGCTTTTCGAACGAGGCTGGCCAGCGAAAGTCGCTAAGGATGGGCCCAATCGCCGAAGGGGCAAGGATGTAATGGTACCCTTTTTGGAAGGTTGCCCGTACTTACTCTGCAGTTTGACTGTACTATCTACAGACACCGTGCTGCCAGAACTCTGAACAAAGAACGAAGGGGCTTTCCTGGCCACGGCGACCGTCCGTCTCGAGAAGGTTCCCCGACCACGCTCCTGCAGAGAAACTTGACGAAAATGGCCATGGGCCATGGGGCTCGGGGGACGCTCCGGGGCCACATCGCAGACTTCATGAAACTGCCTGGTCACGGGGCCGTCTTGTCCGAACGGCGTCACCCTTCCACCGTCCAACGTTGCATCGAATCCCCTGGTGCAGCGGCGGCCCCGTCACGAGCCAACTTTGGATGGAGGTGGGGCTGCCGAATCGATGCGTCAACCGTCGTTTGTATTCGTATATTTTTTCAGGGGGGTTGTGGTAACAGGACATGGCACCACAAGACCATCCAATAGCTCAAACCATAGCGTCGGCATCGCGACATAATGGATGACCGCAAGACGACCCAAGAGGGCCCCAAAACAGCCCCAAAAGGAGAACCACAAAGGGAACACGAACAGGAGATTCGAGCATCTCGCCTTTAAAAAAACCCAGGAGGCCCCAAGAAACCCCCAAGAGGCCAAATGAGGCCCAAAGGGGCCAAAAAACTGCCCCCAGGAAACTTCAAAACTGCCTCCAACAGGTCCCCGAGAGGCCCCACACGAGATCCGAACGAACATCCAATAGGATGTATATCCACAACCAAAGCACGGTCGCGGGACGGGCCCAAGGCCATTCGATGATACCACGCAGATCAATCGCTCGCGCCCGTCGGCCCCGCGCCAATGTCAAAATCCTTCCAAGACCTTCGTCGCCGCACGTGGACACCATCGTCGTCACCGGCGTTATCAGCATCGGCGCCGTCATTGGCCTTGCTGTCGTCATCGTCATCGCGTCTGCCGTTGCCGACGTCGCTATGATACAGCGCCCACCCGAGCCACCGACTCGAACTGAAGTGCCCGCGCGTCCAGCGCGGCTTGTGATGCTCGCTGGGAACTCCGCACCGATCAGCGCTAAACTGCGGCCGCGGCGGTCGCACCAGACTAGATGGCCGCTCTGCGCGCGAGCCTGCGCGCGCTAGCGCGGCGCCAGCGCCGAGCACTCATCGAAATCGCCGCCGCATGGGCTTTGCAAACCAAACTGCGGGAGGGCGGGCGAGATGGGTGCGTGAGCAACAATATTTGGATCAACCGCCACCACCACCACCACCCCGGAATTATCAGTTCGCCCCAAGATAATACAATTTATGCACAAGTTTGCCCATTCGTCCACCGTAAAACGGGAACATACCACCTTGCCAGTTTCGCCCCCGTTCAGGCCCGTCAAATAATGTTATGTGCGCGCACTTGCTTGCTTATCAATAGTCAATTGCAAAACATGTAACGGAGTTCACAGGCGCGCATCGTCGCGCGCATACTGATATCCATCACACACTTGAGGCTTAGTATACATTTCAAAACAAACTTCCTCGAACAAATCTAGGAAGCGCACTTCTAAGCGCACTTGCTGGAGGGGGGGCACGATCCCTGTCAACCAAAATGAACATGCGGGCCGCTCGCGCCTGTCGGCCGCGCGCTCATGTCGAAATCCTTCCAGAAAACTCATCACCGACAAGTGGACACAATCGTCGTCCTCGGCGTGATCAGCATAGGCGCCGTCTTTGGCTTCGCCGTCATCATCGTCATGATCGAGACCAGAACCGCTACTATCATCATCGCGTCTGCTGCTGTCGACGGCGCCATGAGACCGCACCCGCCCGAGTCACCGACTCGCACTGGAGCGCCTGCTCCTACAGCGCCGCCTGCTCGACGGCCTGGGAAATCCGCACCTGTCAGCGCCAAACTGCGGTCGCGGCGGTCGCGACAGACAAAATGGCCGTGTTGCACGCGAGCCTGCGCGCACAAACGCGTCCGCAGCGAAGCGCCAACCAGCGCCAAGCAGGCATCGCCATCGCGGCCGCATTGGTTTTTCAAACCAAATTGCGGGTGGGTTGGTGGGACGATTGCGCGAACAGTGGGATTGACATCTCACCGCGAACGACAAAGATTTGCACCACATAGGTTGCCCAACAAGGACTACCCAAATTCATGGCGCAACATATATATCAAATGCCAATAGCAAAACATAGATTACACCACGTAGATGGCAACACATAAAATTGCTCCTCACAGACTGCACGACATCATTTCCTAGAAACACACTGTTTGGGGGCCAGGCTGGCCAGCATCAGATTTCAGAGCGCGTGCGTCGCCACTGGGGGACCGGCGCGCACATAGTAGAAGTATGCTTGGGTAGTGCCGACTGTAAGTACAGAGGTTGAGTTCGAAAGGGAAACCACGAGAACCCGATCTCCCAACACCTGCGTCTCCGAATCCCGCAGGTGCCCCGCACCTCCACCGCACTCTCACACTGGCGTCTCGTTCGCCGCCAGGTGAATGCCAGGCCATGCCCGCGATCCTGCTTGATCGCTCCCCGAAGCCTAACGATTCTTCGTACTCCTCCTCGTCAAAACGTATGAGGCGAGCAACGCGAACTTCGACGTATGCAGCAATGCGCGCATGGAGCGGAGGACTGGAGAGAACAGCGCTACTCGTCGTCATCTTTTGAGAGGACGCTGCCTTGCACTAGAAGCGATTCCCACGCCGGCGCACTGGGCGCCGGAAAGCAGAGACAGCTTCCGAATACACCGCGTCAAACTTGTACTGTCACGACAGCGAGGCTTCTTCCTCATTCCCCCTCCGCTCGTGCTTAGAAGTCGTGCCTTCTCCTCCTCATCCTCTTCTGTCCGACGCCCGCGCTGACACTTGTAGACTCTTACTGGTCACACGAATTGCAAGGAAGCAGTCTCTGCACCGTTGCGCCACTTCCAGCTCGCGTTCACAGACGCTGCTCGGGTCTCCTCGCAAGCGGGAGCAAGCGGACACTGCTATGGGGCCACCACGACTCGCCACAAATAAGAGTCGCCTCCAAAAGCCATGATGGCAAGTAGATGGGAACCTAATGTTGGCACAACCTTGTGACAACTGCATGTTTCCTCCCACCGAACTTTGCAGACATTGGAGAGATGGACGGGCGACGGACCGTATGCCATGAGAGTTTGCAGTGCTGGCGGGGTATGCTTTCACACTCGGTAATCGCTAGAACGTGGGAGGGCGCAGAAAAGCCATGATTGAGACTGATATGGGCACAGCAGGCGGTGCGACTTGAGAGTAAGTAGTCACATGTAGGGGTACGATGCAATAAGACAATAGACCCGGTTGGCCAACAGCTTGACAATCAGACACATGAATGCGCAATCATCCAAGAGCACGCAGAAATATAGAAGTAACTAATGATCGACTAAAACATTATTTGCTCCAAATCGTTACTATGCTATACTGTGCCCTTCCGTGCTGTGCTATGCTATACTATGCTATGCAATGCTGCGGTAGGCTATGCTATGCTGTGCACTGCTAGGCGAGCGAACGGGTGCGAGAGGACGAGTGCGAGTGGACGAGTGCGAGTGGACGAACGCAAGTGCCGGCGACGGACGGCGGCAACGGGCGGCGACGGGCAGCGACGAGCCGGCAGGAAAGGCACTGGGGCCCAATGGAAAGGGCGACGACGGACGGCGAGACCAGGCACTGGAGCCCCGAGCAGGTGGCGGCGACGGACGGCGGCGACGGGCGGCGACGAGCCAGCCGACTGGCACCGGGGCCCAGTTACCTCAGAACACAAGTAAGAGCCTCTAAGTGCAGGCACTGCTTGGAAATGTTGGACATTACGAATAGAAGTTGGGATAGTGGAGGTGGGGAGTCTGAGGTCATCGCCGCCACCCTTGCACTGTGAACTTCGCACCCATCACCCTTGGATTGCGCATCGTCCCACAGTCCCGCCTTGCAGAAAAAAATGTGCAGGCGTGAAGTTCAGCAAAGTGAAGCAAGGGTCCTATGCACTTGTATGTCTTTTACCAGTTCAGCCTCCACTCAGCTTTCAAGTGCTGGCCCTGCGAGCTAAGATTTGGAAAGCGATCTCCGCAGGCGAGGGCGGCGTATGTACGAGACGGAATGCTGTAAGAACGATCGCATGCAACATACAGAGAGATACTGACATCAGATGGCGCACGCGTCCGACGAGGCAAGAGATGCAGTTGGGAGAAGCGAGGTGATTGCAAGCACGGTGCATCATTGACATCGCTGAATGGGCTTGCGTCCTTGATGTTTTCTTGTTTTCGAAAAGTCGCAGAGGGTCACGAACAATTTGCGGGGGGACGACAATGCTTTGAGCCACTGTGAACTTCTGGGCTTGCCCAGACTGCCTGAAAGAGCCTCTAAGCATCATGACCGATCATTCCTCGAGCTCCCAGATGCGAGTGCTAAACGGGTGAGCCCATCACGATCCAGGGATTGGAATAATCCCTCCTTATCTTTCATCCTCGTGTTCCTTCTCTTCCCCCTCGTCCTCCTCAGCGAGAGCAACCAAGTATCTCTATGCAAACGAATCCCACCACTGCAAAGGACACAACGAAAACACTTATCATGGCGTATACGCTCAATCGCATGCAGAAGACCTGACATAACCGAAATTGAGTTACGAGCAGGCGCCGCACGGGATCAGGAAGAAACGCGTATGGGGCCTCAGCAGTGCAACATTGAAAAGGACACTAACCAAGTCGGTCAGCCATTATTAAAATCAAGATGAGGCGTCGAATGACAAATAACCGAAGACTGAAGCACAAAGTCGCTTCGTCAATCAATACCGCACTTGTTGACGAGGGAGGCAAAAGACGTTTAAATGTTGACCGGGGTGAGAGAACCAAGCACTGTGCCTTGCACTCTTCCCTGCAGGTTGCCCATGATCAAGCCCTTGTAGAGATCAACAACTCCTGCAGTCGACGAAACAAGCGTATGCAAACATAGATTGGACGCTCGCACGAACATGATTTGCCTCAGAACTTCCGCCAAAAAAATCAACACAACTGACCGCGATGCTTGTAAAAACATGACGCGTGTAGATCCTAAACCGTGCCCTGAGGCACGAATTGGAGTTCCTCAGGTCCCTTGGAGTTCTCCGTCCCCAGTCCTACGCGAATGAATATTCAAGGGCTGGACTCAAATTCCTGGACTTCCTGGGACGTGCCGTGTGACTCCTCGGGCTCACTCACACGAGGCGCTTCAGAAGCTGCAAGAGACACGGACACACACATATATATATATATATATACATACATATGTACATAGTCATATGTGTAGGTACACTTTCAGATATGTACATAGCTATCGATATAGACTTATATCTCTAACTGTATACAGATGTTACATATGCGTGCGTATTTATAGATATACACATGTAACTATTTGTGCATGTTCCCCCCGAAAACGTACCCCACTGCACCTTCGGTGTCCGCCCGTCGCTCCGCCCACTCTCGCATCTGTTTCCTCCTCCTCCTCCTGCTCCTCTTCCTCTTGAACCTTTCCTCGTCATCGGCACGATCCTGATACGATCGCCCCCTTCCCTCCTCGAATTACTCCTCTTCGCCCTCATCCTTGACATCCTCATCCTCATCTCTTCGAGGAGACTGTGGGGTAATGAGGACGAGGGGGGTGGTATTATCATGAGAAGAAAGAGAAGCGATATCAGGAAGACGCGGTACAGTTGGGTGATGATAATGAGGTGGAGGAGTCACTCAACCCGCCTTTCTGCTGGTCATACCGACCAGCATCCTCGTCGCTCTCCTTCTATCCCCCATGCTCAGCCTCCCAATCATCATCCTACGTAACCTACATGGGGAAGCAAGGAGGATGATGAGGAGGAGAAGGGGGGATGAGGAGGACTGGCCCCTCAACCAAATCCTCGTTACCCTCCTCTTTCCCTTCTCCCGTCCTGTTCATCCTCCCTGCGTCTCCTCCCCCTGCCTCCGCCACCAAGCAGGATGATGCGCATGACTAGATTATCATCCTCCTCCCTCCTCTTCTCTCCGCCTCTGCCCCCCAGCCACAAATTAGCTCATCGCCTCGTCCTCCTCCTTTGCGTCGCCATCCTCCTCGTTGTACCACTCGTCCTCTTGCTTATCATCCTCTTCACATCGCCACTATGGCAGGAGGAGGGAGGGTGGAATACGAGGAGGGAGACTCATCCTGATCATCATACTCATCCTCTGCTGCGTCATATTCCTCCTCAGCATTATGTCAGTCATCCTCATCCTTCTCATCATCCTCCTTGCATCGCAAGTATGGAAGGAGAAGAGACAGTGATACGAAGCAGGGGGAGGTGTGCAGAGGAGGCGGGTGAGGTGTATGAGGAGGAGAAAAAGGATTAGGACCATGATAATGAGGCGGTTAATGCGGAGCAGGATGATGAGGAGGAGTGATATGAGAAGCAGCACATCACGTAGGATACAGAGGAAGAAGATGACGACGACGACGATACGGAGGCCGAGAAACGTAAGGACCGTGATGCTGATGAGGACGATGAGACACACTGAGACCGATGTTGGTGAGTAAATCGTCATCCTCCTCATCATTATCTTTATCGCCATCTTCCTGATGCAATCACCCAGCCAACTCCTCAAGGCACGCATCACAATCATCCGCATGACCATCCTCATCATCATATCTCCCACGTGGAAGGAAACATTAGGATGCGGGAGGGGGTGTTATGAGGAAGATGGGAAGGTGTTGCAGGATGGTGAGGAAGCTCAGGAATCATTCATCCTCTGTTTGCTGATCACAACAATCATCATCAACATCGTCATAGTCATAATCACGATCAACATCATCCTGCTCTTCATCCGTATCAGGGCCAACTCCGGGATGGGCTGAAGGCCACTAGATAACCTTCAAAGGTTCCCTGCCCATCATGGCCCCATCGTTGCCCTTTGTGGCCCCTCGTTGTCCCTGCCCTTTGTTGCCCTATTGCTGCTGCCCTCTTCGTGGCTCCTGCAATTCCTGCTGCAGAACTCCAGCGAGTCATTACTACAGGGATTAGCACTGATGCTTACTGAAAGAACCATTGTTAAGTGAATCCGTACTGCGATAATCCTAATGCACGAACTGCTCTGAAGAAGAAGAAGCCATTGCGCAAGAAGTCCTTACTGTACGAATCCTTGCTCAAACGACTTGTTTATGTCACGTCTTAAAATACGCATGGTGGGGACCCGGACCACAAGACTCCGTACTGAAAAACCCTTACTGAAGAAATCCGTGCTCAAGGGGCCCTTGCCACTTGGAACCCATACCACATGGACCCTTTTAAGGGAAATCCTTACCAAATAAATGCCTACATGTGATGTTCACGATCAAATCAACCCTTACCAAAAGGCCTTCTTTGATACATCCTCACAGGAGGCACCCTTGAAACAAGAACCCTCAAGAACAAATGCTGTACCAACGAGAACCGTTACATCATGAATCCTTACGGCAAGGACTCCTACGAAAAGAATGAGACCACCAATGAAGAAGTCTGCAGCGAATCCTTGATGAAAGGGATCACTTCTCAATGAGTTCTTCATGGGGAAGTCCTCCTTCCTGAAAGGAGTCCTTGGCCGAAGGCCTTCCTGCACAGAGTCCTTGGCCAAAGGGGGAGAGACTCGAGCGAAACGGCCGAGGGACCACGCGGTCCAGGGCTCCCCGTCCCCCCCCAGTGGGCCAGCGCGGATGAAATGAATCCGCGCGGAGCGACAAAAGTTTATGCTCATGCATTCTTTCTTCGATGTCTGGGAGATCTCTAGCGGAAAGCTGCGACAGGAAAAGCACATTTTTGTGGATGAGGGACAGCTCGACGACCGCGGGCGAGGACTCGCCTGCGAAACCTCGCCCGAACTGCGTTCCAGCCTCTGCGAGGCAGTTCCTAGAAAAATCCACCGCCTGGGCCAACCCCCCCCCCAGAAACCCACTGGGCGGTGGATATGGGCACGCAGCACTGTACAATTGCGGATAATCATTGCAAAGAGTACAGTCGAAAACCCTAATAAGGACGCGCGGTAAGGACGCAAGACCCTTGGAAGCCGAAGTTGCGATTTTTGGGGCGGCGGACGACAAAAACCTCAAGGACGCAAGAGCAAGGAAGAGCAAGGACGCAAGGGTAATTACCCTGAGCAAAGTCGCGCGCCCTTATTAGGGTTTTTGATTGTAAAGAGGGGAGGCGCGGGGTGGGTCGCGGCGTGGGTCGCGGCGTGGGTCGCCGGTGGGTCGCAGGGGTGACGACGACAACAACAGCAAACGAACAGGCAGAATCCGGACCACGGATCCCCACTGCACCCACGAAACCAGTGATACTGCAAGAGCGTTCGACCCCCTCACTGTGATAGTTGGACCCTGGGGGATCCCAAAGGCCCCACGCAACGTGAGCGGGCCAGGTTTCGCCGGCGACGTCGGGCGAAGAACAGCGTGACGGCGAACCGGCTGCGACGAACGACGACGGCCGACGGCCGACGGCCGAGGGCCGACGACGACGACCAGTCCCCCGGGGGAAAGGCTATGTAAGACATCTTCCGCCGCCGGGAGCGCTGCCCCCCGCCCCAGAAGAAGTCGGGGGGCCCGTCACTGCGGTTGGGGCTCGTCCAGAAGACACCTTCCGCAAGAAACTCAACCCTGAGACGCCAGCACGTCCATGGACTTTTGGTCTGGGGTCGCCACGCTCTCCATAGCAAGACCATCGAACCACAAGAAACCCGGGGCACCCTGGAGGCAAGCGGGGTGTTTCCGGGCATGGGTTTCCACTGTACCCCGGGGCTCACATCATCCACATCCACCGTGGGGAAGCCAAGAGGTACCAATACTGCTGCTCCCTGGACCTCTCCCAGGGTGCGTTCTGACCAGGAGTTCACGGCGAGTCCAGCGGTGGCCCTTCAAGGAGGCCCGAGAAAGGCGAAACCGAGGCAGGGGCAGCGGTGTGGGTACCGTTTGCTCCTCTGACTTCGCGTGCCCCGGGGCATCGCTTCCCCAGGTGGTGGCCCTGCATCGAGGCCGACGCCAGTCGACGCTGAGCCGGGGCTTTTCCCTGACGCGAATGGACGCGAGTGCGCTTCTGAAACAGTTCTGCGTGGGTACGTGTCAGCGCGCCAACCCCGTGCACGCCCGAGCGAGCGAGGCCTCAGGTGCCGAGCCGCAACGAAGGGCGGACCGAGGGACCCGGAGCGCAGCGAGCCAGAGGGCCCGACGAGACGACGCCCATGCGCTCGCACAGCGGCATCGCGAGGGCGCGCCAGGCCCCCCGTGCCCTGCGACCGCAGGGCGGCGGCTTCCGGGCCGTGGCATCGCACACGCCCCGGCCTCGGGCGCTGGCCTCGCGGGCGCCCGAGCTTGCGCACGTCGCCCGGCTCGGCGCCGCCCAGAAAACCGCAACCGCCGCCTCGCTCGCGAGAGTGCACGGGGGGGGGGGGGCCCGGGGAGGCACGGACACGCAGACGCAACCTCCAGGACGCCCCAGACTCTCAGGTGTCCTCAGGATGCTCGTCTTCCCCCCCATGCCCATGATGTTCCCCGTGCTTCCACGGGAAGCGACCGGCATGTGGGTCTGTGTGTGGGATTCCCTCCCGGACCCGAGTAGGAGTCACTGCGCCTGGGGCGTCTCGCCCGGAGCGCCTGGCTGACGTCTCAGGCCGAGCAACGCCATGGCCTGACGAGGAAGGACGCTGGTGCGGGGCAAGGATTTATACGTATTGCGAGAATGGCGCCAATGCACGGTGCCATGCCTGGACTCCGTTCAGGTCCCGCTCCGACGCGGTAGTGCGACAGTTTTGGGGCTCCTAAGGGCCGATCAACTATGCACGGTACCATTTCTGGGTCGAAGATCGACAACGCCTCGGGAGACCTCAACGCGGCACGGTGCACACATATATTGTCTGCGGCTAAACGTATTCACCGCCTGGGAAAACGATCTCACCCCAGGCGGTGGTGGATGTGGACATGCTCGGGCCCAGGGCAGCCCAAAGATATTCCCCCAGGGAGGCATTGGTTCCCCCCAGGCGGTGGACATGCACGAACTCCGGCATCGGCACTGGCAGACAGCACGAAACGACAGGTGACCGCAGGAAAGACAGACCTCCAGCGATCGGCCAGAGGCTCAGTGGAGGAATTACAGCGGCACAACAAGCACAAACTCTCCGACGCTCTCACGGGCTTGGGGAAACCCAGAGGTACCGACACCGCTACTCCATGGCCCTCTGTTGGGGTGCGTTCCAACGAGAAATTCGAGGCGAATCCAGCGGTGGCAACGAGGGCCTCCCAGGAGGCCGAAAAAGAGGAACACGGGCGAAGGGTAGGGCTTTATGTACCATTTCCTCCTCGGAGGCTCCTCGTGTCGGAGCTGGACCCCTCTCCCCGGGCGCGCGGAGCGTGCCGGGGGGGCGGTGTCGAAGGGCCGGCGGGGGGGCCACCGCCGACACCCCGAAAATCCGCGCGGGGCTGCCGCGGTCAAAAGGGATCCTGGCGCCCCCCGCCAGCCAGCGTCGACGCGAGCCGCGCCACGCCGTTGCCGCCGCAGCTGCAGGTGGCGTGCCACACCCGCCGCGAGTCGATGCTGGCCTCGCCCGGCGGCTGAGCGACGGAGGAGAGAAGGGGTCCGTCGCGCGGCGGCACGGCGACCTGGCGCCTCACGCGCTGACGCGGTGGCTCATGCGGGCCGCCGGCGCGGCCCGCTGCGTGAAAGCGGAAGGCGCTCACGCGAGACCTTTCGCGGACAGCCTTCGCGCAAATGCCCGCGTAATTGGCCCCGTTTCGCTATGTCGCTCGACTAAACATTCGCTCGACCGCTCTTACTTGGCGGGCAGTCGGCCATCTCCAAGGGTTCATTGAGACCAGACGCGCCGCATGTTGCTCCAATCATTCCAGCGTGGTGTGCCGCATTAGACCGCAGGCATCACCGCTGCAAACAGGTTGAGCAGCGCGAATTTGGCACGAAGCTGATCTACCCCGCCATGCGTGCACACAAATTTCAACAACATGACTCGGGCGCCCTCGCTGAATTGGGCAAATCGCCGGCCCAACAAGGCAAGAGCATGTTACACAAGGGCCAGCACGGAAACGGACAGAGTGCAACAACTGTAGACGGAAAGGCAATGTGCGACAAGAGAGGTCCGATACAAACATCGCCATTCAGGATACAGAAGTGCTCGATGCTCATGCTGTTCCCCCCCGAGCCGAAACCTACATTTGCAGCTGAATGTTGATTGCTCCTGAAGAACACTGTGTTGACGCTGAGTGTTTGGTATCATCTTCGTCCCCAATTGACATAATAAGAGGCGTAGAAATGGGAACCAACACCAACACCGGGGTCTGCCTCAACCGGGGGAAACTGATCCTAGATGTTGGCACCGGAAGTAATATTTCGGCCACCTTGGAAGCCCGAGCAAAACAACCATCACCGAGATCGGGATCATTCACTCTTGGTGGAGGCACACCGCCAAGATTGGTCTGGGTGTCCACCTCTGGGCCTCCGACAAACGAGGGGGTCCTACACGCTCACTTTTCTGCTGGTGCTGCCCGGCCAAGAGCCGAGGCTCGCCGACCCCTTGGGGCACGCTGGTGGGAGATGCCCATCGCTCCCCGAGCCTTAGGAACTCGTTTCCCCTCAAAGCAGCGGGAACACTCCCGAAACCCTCGGAAAACCCCACGGGAAGGCTTCGGGGAGACTTTTCGGAGGGTTCGGGGAAGGCGTGTTGGAAGGTTTTTTCGTCGATCTCTGGGGTTTCTAACCCGAGCCCCTTCCTCGAGACGGATCCCCGTGATCGGGAGAGACAGGGAGTGCTGGTCGGGAGTGGGGAGGAATCCGTTTTCTCGTCGGCAGTGAGCCAGGGGCGGTCCCCGCTCCAGCGCGTGGCTGTTCGTGGCGCAGCTGAAGGATCGAAGTGGCAGGCGTGCAAGGAGGGGGAAAGGCTACGAGGCCGGAAAAGGAAGCAGAGGAGCAGAAGACGGCAGAAACATACTCATCGGTCGGAAGAAGTAGGTAGAAGCATGATGTAGGAGGGCGTTGAAAGCAGACTGGGTTCCGTCCGCCCCCTAAGGAAGACGGAAAAGGTGAAGCCACTCGATCATTGAAGTAGGAAGGCGCTTGCAGTAGATTGGAATCTGGGAATCCAGGAGATACCTGCTTTCAACGACCGATGGGTAATTGCTCTGAGCTCTGCGCGGGTGTCTCGGATCGGCGCTGGACCCTCCTTCCCTGGCGCGCGACCTGCGCCAGGGGCGACGCCAGAGGCGCCGACAGCCGCCGGGGAGGTCCAGCGCCGCTCCAAGAACTCCGAGCGGAGCTCCGACAGATGATCTGTTATGCAGGTTCTGTTCCTCGCGAAGTGCTGCTCAAAAACTGCCCCCAGACCCATCCCGGGGCGCATACCGACCTGTTTTTCGACGCGGATCCAGCCGTGGCGACGAGAAGCCTCCAAGAGTTCCAACAAAGGGTGAACAGCACAGGGGGAGGGCCGCCGTTGTCTCGACTGGCCCTCTTCTGGGGAGTGCCGGTGGGAGGGCTCCGGCGAGTGCTCGGAGGACCCTGGCCCCACGCAGGACGGCTCACTACGGCCCGAAAGGGGGCACAGAGTGGTCACTGGAGGCCGCATGGAGGGCCTGGCCAGGGGGCTTCCAAGACGGCCCATCCGGGCCACCGTCCCCCCGCGCTAACACCAGACAGGAAAATGTTTCGCCACAAGTCCGCGGTTGCCGCCGCAGCTGCAGACAGAAGACGTTTCGACCGTGTTCGGTGAGGACGACCAAAATGACAACTTCGGTGGCAACTCATGGGAGCCTCACATGCCATCTTGTCGGCTCTTGCGAATCGACGCTAGTCGACGCTCAATCGGCGCTACTCGACGCAACATCGGCGCGAATCGACGCTCGCCGACGCTGGATCGGCGCTATCCCATCGACTCCCCGACGCTCATCGACGCTAGTCGACGCTATATAAAAAAACTGCCAGGGCACACGAGACCCCGTGATTTCTGCTACCCAAGACGGCGACACACGGCCGCGGGGCACTGCCCGCGGGCCCGCCGCAAGAGCCTGGCCCGCGCGCCCGACCGACCGACCGGCGCGAGGCGGGTGGGCTGGCGGACGCCAGACCCGACGGCACGCTGCGCCGACGGCGAGACGCGGCCGCCACCGCCGCCGACCTGTGGCTCGCAGCGCAGGGGCCAGCTCTGCTTCCCAGCGGCCTGCTGCGGGCAGCCTCAGCCCCAGCGGGGCTGCAAACCCACCGTGAGAGCAGGCAGCCGCCCCTCGCAGGAGAGGACGGAAGGGAACGAATGGGGGCGGGGGGGAGGGGCGGCGGCGGCGGCCGGTGCCTTGGACGCATGGTCGCGCTCCCGACGGAAGAGAGAAACGCGCACTGTCGCTTTCGCTCGTTCGGGGGGCGGAGGCGGGAGGTGCGCAGGAGCCCAGCGCACCATCGGGCAAGCAGACCAGCTCAACAGAGAACGTGGGCGGGGCAGTCGCTGGGCGCAGGCGAAGGCGGCACAGAGGGAGAGGGGGCCTCTGGAGGCGGAGCACGGATCTAGGACGACAGTGAAATGGCAGCGCCATCATACTGAAAGGGGCATGCCCCAACAACAATGCATCTTCTGTGGGTGCTGGACCACGAGCGGCGAATGCATACATGTCCATATCCATATCGACGTCCTCATGGTCCGGATACCGGACTGCGATCCCACGAGCACGCGAACCACAAATTTACATGCTACGCAAGGCATCCGCACAAAAGCCGCGCTGCATCCGTGTTACACGGGGGTCGCGGCCGAGGAGACCGGACCGGCAGCCCGTGGATATGGGTACACATTGGAGTACCATGTGGGACCTGCTCTGGAATTGGAACATACCATAGACGGATCTACCCTTTCTCCGACCTTGCACCGCGCCGAATGCAACGGCCACGCTGTCTATAAACGCATCCACCCCGAAAGTGTCCATGGACGGCACGGCACACAATGTGTCCATAGACGCTTTTGGATCGGACGCGAGAACGGTTTTCGTCATCGGCCCCAGATGTTGGCCTTCTAGCAGCAGGTAGGCCTGGCCCTCCAAGGCCTGCATCCCGACCACAGAGAGACACCGTGCCCTGGCCACTGGCAGGTCCGCACCAAGCCGCTGACCCGAGCATGCTGGTGCGCCACCTCCTGTCTGGCAGGCCGCCCTCCCCTCCGTGCCAGGCCGTGGCGACGCGGCACCCCCGCCGACAGCCCACGGGAACAAACGCGGGCACGCGCAGGACAGCACAGGCACACGCGCGAGAACAGACGCAAGGACGAGACATCTAGAACAGAGGCACGTTCGGTCCGATGCCCGAACTCCTGCACCTCGGCCGCCAGGGGGAACCGACGCCACAGGACCAGAGTCGGTGACACGTAAGACTCGAGTAGGCCGAAACTCGGGCTTGCCCACGCCCTTTGACGAGCGCGTCCAGGACTTTGACGGTCCGGCTGTCGTGGAATGCTTGCAGCGGGAACTCGCGCCAAATTTCATACTGGATCTGGTCATTTTCATGGTGGCCCCCGTCAGGCCAACCCGAGTCCCCCGAACCCGAGTCTTACGTCTCCCCGACAGAGGAGACAGAGAACATGGTCGTTGAGCCCCGCAGGGCCCGAATCGATCCATATCCCTTGACCCCCGGGGTCCCGGGGCAGTATTTCTCGAGACGGCGGGCATGTATAATCGCTGGCCTCGGACACAGGCCGCTCGGAGAAGCTTTATAGGAACATGATGTACAGCTGCAAAAATACTGCAACTCGCGAGGGCGACTGGGGAAAACGGAAGATGAGGATCGAAGCGGTCGTTGGACGTCTCTGGGCGATTTGTTGTTCCGTCGTGTGGGGGCTCGGATCTTGAAGGTGCGGGTGGGATCGCGTTCGCAGTATAGATTGTGTTTCAACCCTTCGCAGGAAGAGAATATGCAAAAGGAGGGCCCCTCGATGGCAGAAGTAAGGCGGCGCTTGTCGGCTGCAACTTCGCCCAGCGCGCGGCGAGTAACTTACAAGCTGTGCGGCTGCCATGAGGGGATCCTTACTCGCGAAATGACAACCTGAATGAAGCATACTTGAGGAGGGCAAGGAGGGGAGAAGCTGGAAAGCGTGCGCTGATTCCACGGCGGCAGCAAAGATGCTCCAGAGCGGGACGCGGGACGGTGCAGACGGAGACAGCGGGGATGCGGGGAGAATGGGGTGGCGGACACGGGAAGGAGCGGGAACAGCGGGAGCGGAAACGGGAGGGAAGGGCGCAAGCAATATTGGCGGCGCCAAGCCGGGGGTGAAGGGGGGACGGGGGGAGGCTTCTTAGAAGGCGGCTGCTCCGTAGAAGGCGCCGGCCCTATATCTGCAGACAAGGCCCGCGCCTTCTGAGAAGCAGCCTCTTTCTAAGAAGTCTTCCCACCCTCCCCAACCCCTGTCTGCGCGCGGCTGAAAACCATGATTGGGGCCAGAGATGACCAGGATGAAGGGGAAAGACGTCATCTGAGGCTCAAGGTTTATATATATATATATATATATGTGTGTGTGTGTGTGCAGATATATCCACCACTGCCGAAACCTATCTCCAATGGCCTCGGAACAGTGGACATTAATACTTCAGGCCCCAGAAGGCCTGAACACATCGATCTCCGATGCCTCTTGGAACTGGTTCCCCTTTCCATACTTCTGGAATGGAGTAACAAGAGAGGAGGGACGCAAGACAAAGATGCCAACGAGTGGCCTTCTCGGGAGCCGCCACCATCACCGGCTCAGGCGCGTCCTGTCGCGGGCGCGCGGCCCGCCATCCTCATCGCCTTCGTCGTCACCGCCTGCATGCGGCAAAGACTGCGGGTCCTGGCACAAGGCTCTGGACCATCTGAAGTGCAGGGCCGTCAGATGCCGCCACCGCTCTCCAGGAGCCACCGCCAAAAGCCGTCATAGAGCTTGACGGACAAGACCTTCAAGACCCGCAAGCTGAGAAACGCCGCCGCCTCTCGCTTCCTGCTGCGACTGCTACGGGCCATGCACGCCTGGTCGCTATATAGCTCATGATCCTCGTCGTTCCTCCTCCGAGGGCCACCCACGGTGACACAGCGAAACCGAAAACGAACGAAACCAGCGACGAGTTGAGGGCGGCCCAGAAGCTCGGCTACACGCAAGAGTGACCCTAGGCAAGAGTGACATTCAGTGCGCGGATCAAGGGGGCGCAAGGTGGCCAAATCCAAGCGCGCAAGCAGCCACCGTCGCATCGCGCTCAACGATCGGGGAGGCCCCGAGGAGCCCGCACCAGAGGTCACCCCGGCGAAGGGTCACTCTTACGTGCAGTCGAGAAGCGCGCAGCACCACGACAACGACACGACAGCCGGCCGAGCAGAGCCGGCTGCGATGCCGCCGAGCCGGCCGGGCGGTGGACTCTGCCGTGGGAGCATGCCTCGTCGGAGGCCGCGGCGAGGCGCAGGCAGAGCCCGCCAAAACTGGCCGCGGGCCCTGCGCCCCCGGTGCCCACGCAGGGGCCGAGCCAGCCGGGAGCAACACACGGCAGGCATGCGAACCCCTTGCCCTTGCCGCCCCTTTATCCTACTTCCGCCGCCTCGTCCTCCTCCTCCTCCTCCTCCTCCTCCTCCTCCTCCTCCTCCTCCTTCTCATCCTCCTCCTCCTCCTCCACCTCCTCTTCCTCCTCCTCCTCCTCCTCCTCCTCCTCCTCCTCCTCGACACCGTCATCGTCGTCGCCGTCATTTGCATCACCCCTTCCACCAATATAACAGCAATGCAACGCACAAAGCCGCCGTGTATCAATGGGGACGAGGCCGAAGAGTCCCGTCCGCGAGGCTGTAGGCGTGGAATTCGTATGCTTTTCCTCCGCGAGTAGCATCAAGCGGCGCCCCGAGCAGTGCGAGCACCCCCGTAAATCGCGTCTCCACCCCTGAACCACGAGAGTTCCTGCGAATGCGTGCTCGTGAATGGGACCCCTGGCGCGTGAGGAGCGGAAGCTGTGCGAGCAGGAGCTGCGCAGACCGACAGGCCTGGGCCAGCACCCCTCTCGAAGCTGGAGCACGAAACTACGCGGCATGAGCGTCAAAAAGAACCCCGCGCCGACACCCCCGAACCCCTTCGCTACGTTTCTCGGGCGGCCCCCACTGCCCGCCACCAGGAGCGCTGCCTTTCGGCGCCCTTTCGGCGGCCCTCGTCGTCGTCAGGTCACTAAGCCGCTCTTGTTACATCCGGTCCTGCGCCATGAGCGGCCATCCGATGACCCGGCCGTCTCCCCCGCCCAGCAGGAGCTCGTCCGCGGCGGCAGAGAGGGAGAAATGACCTCGGCAGCCGCCTCCCCCCGTCTTCCTCACCGACATCGCCCTCCTCGTCTTCCCCCTTACCCGCTTTGCTGCTTCTCTATAGTTTTCTCTCTCTCTCTCTTTCTCTCCCTATCTCTGTCTCTGTTCTCCTGTAGCCCTCTTCCTCTTTTTAATTATCCTCGTTGTTTTTCTCCTCCCCCTCCTCGTCCTCCACCTTTTTATCCATCTTCCCTATAACAATTCCTCCCTGTCACACCTACAGAACTGTCGAAAGGGCGGGCCAGGGATTCGTAGCAGACTTCTTCACCATTTCTCACCCTGGCGTTGGACGCATTGCAACACATTCAAAGATAAAGGGCGGGTCGTGGCTTTCGCCTTGGCGATTCTCAATGTTGTCTAACATGTTTCCAATAATTATGAAAGCCTTACGGCCGGTGCCGCCGACCCTGAATACGACGAAGATGAAAACGAGCGGGGGGGGTAGGAGGCGGAGGAGGAGGAGGAGGAGGAGGAGGAGGAGGAGGAGGAGGAGGAGGAGGAGGAGGAGGAGTGGGGGGGGAAGAGGACGGGTGGAGGAGGCGGATGAGGGAGGAGGGGGCGGAAGGATGCGGAGGAGGAGCAGGAGGAGGAGGAGGAAGGAAGAGGAGGAGCAGGAGGAGGGGGGAGCAGGAGGAGGAGGAGGAGGCAGAGGAGGAGCAGGAGGAGAGGAAGCAGGGGGGGGGGAGGAGGAGGAGGAGGAGGAGGAGGAGGAGGAGGAGGAGGAGGAGGAGGAGGAGGAGGAGGAGGAGGAGGAGGAGGAGGAGGAGGAGGAGGAGGAGGCGTTGTGGCATTCTGCGACCTTTTGGAACAGCTTTTCATGGTGTCGGGGGCGCTCGAAGGGGAAACGTATCTGGGCGGCGTCCTTTGGCCGTCTAAAAGCCCTTTGGCCGTCCTTAGGCAGTCTTGGGCTTTCTTGTAGGGCTTGGGCCGTCTAGGGGCGCTCTTGCGGATCCGTCGTGGCGACCCCCCCCTCCTCCAGCGCATCTACAGATTGCCCCTTTGCAAAAGCTGCAAACAGGGGATACGAATCTGACCCCCCCCCCCCTCC
Source organism: Prorocentrum cordatum (assembly GCA_963575745.1). Taxonomy (NCBI): domain Eukaryota; class Dinophyceae; order Prorocentrales; family Prorocentraceae; genus Prorocentrum; species Prorocentrum cordatum. The sequence goes on along the minus strand of CAUYUJ010006669.1, from coordinate 349,676 downwards.
CCCGGGACGCCCCCCCCGTGCCGGGGGGGAAGGGACAAAGAGAAGGGGCTTCCCTTTGACATGACTGCGACGCGGGTCGATTTCCCTCGATCCCCGGACTCCTCCCCCCGACGACGGGAGTGCTCTCTCACCCCCGACGGGGAAGAATAAACAGAAAAGGCGTCAAGTCGACGGGACCAGACAGAAACCCCACGCCGACAGGGTCGGCGGATTTCGATGGATCGCAAGACGCAACAATCACGTAGATCCGCGGCGCTGCTATCCCAGAAACGATGTTGTTTTCAAATGGGCCTCTTCCCGCGATCACACCGATTTCGCCGAGCTTCTGTGTGCCCACGTCGCGCATGACGCCCCGAACCTTCGAATCAGCCGCGGCCAGCAATCTGGCGCTCACCATGCTAATCTCATCCATGAACCATCATCTCCAACGCAGGATGCATTTAGATGTCTCTGTCTCGCTCTGAACCTTACATCTTATGCCTTTTTTCCACCCCGCGCTTGAGGGCTGGAATGCCGCAGGCGTGGTATTTTGTCACTACCGAGCAGCTGCGCCACTACCGCCTACAAGGCTGCGATCTAGAAACGCGCACTGATCGTCCACTTCATGAGCCCCTCAACTCCAGATCCTCGGCGTGGAGCGCACCAGGGGGGGCGCCGGAGGCGCCGCCTGGGGAACTCGGTGCCGATCCAGGAAATCCGCGCGGACCTACGAGAAATTGTGTTAGTGTCTTTTTCAAGTTTCTTCAAATAGTAGACAACTCCTTTCCCTTCATTTCACAGCCCGGCTAAGCGCACCGCTTGGGTGTTACGACTACATGAGCGGTATGGCCAGAGAGCGCCCGCTACGTAGCGTGAGCTGTATCCGCCACCGCACCCTAGCCTAATTCCTGAAGCCTGAGACCTCCATCGGGAGGATTTTGTACAGTGGAGGCCAGTCCACAAGAAACCTTCCACAAGAAACCCAACCCTGAGATCCCAGGACGTCCATTGCTTCTTGCTGTTGGAACGTCACGCTCTTCATCGCAAATCCATCGAAAGCCAAGAAAACAAGGGCACCCTGGAGGTAAGCAGGGTGTTGCTTGGCATGGATCTACACTGTAAGGCGCCCAGGCCTCAAATTTACAAATCTTCTGGACGCGTCGCGAAGCCCCCCGTGGCGGGAATCGTGGTCGCCCTGGGGGTCCCAGCGACTTCGCGCATGACTCTGTCGGGCCCCCGAGGGCCCCGAGACGGGCCAAGCAAAGAGGGTCCCGAGAGGCCCCCAAGACCGTCGAAGAGGACGCCGAATCCCAAATGAATCAATCCAAGACAACCAAGATGGCTTCGAGTCGGCCGAAAAAGCGCGCCAGGCGCCTCAAGTGGCCTCCGAGAGCCTTCCCAAGAAGGCCCCGAAAGAAGCCAAAACCGATGATGTCCAACAAGTTGTTTGTCGCGTTCGTGGTCCTCCACGTTTTGAGCTTCCGACGCGTACAGACGGCCCAGGAGGCCCCCACGACTGCCCCGAGACGTCCCCAGAGGCTCCAAAGAGCGCCCCCGGACAACCCAAGAGGGCTTCCAGACGGCCCCAGGGGCGTCCAGGACGGCCCGGGCCCACATACGAAGCACGGACGAAAAATCCGAGTCTTCCGCCCCAAGGGGGAGAGGCCAAGAAGAACCACGTGAGCAACGAGCCCCGATACGGATCCAAGAGCGCCCAACATTTCCCTACGAGGGCTCCCAAAGTGGTCCAACATGCCCAAGAGGACCCCAAGGCGGCTCCGAGAGCGGATACCGCCCTCCAGACAATACCCTCCCCCGAAAAAACTCCAGACCGACTTTGGGGTCGGCTGCGAGGCGGCAGCCTTCATATAATTTCTTGTAGGGACCTGTGAAGGGGAAACTTGGAGGGAGGGTGTATTGCAACATCGCTGATGCGGCTGGGAATTTGCACCAGTTTCACGGATGGAGGGCGGGCCGTCTTCAGATCTTCAGAACGATGCTCTCGCGTTAGCGCCGCGCACAACAAAGCTGTCTTGTCTTTTTGAAGCAACTTCCAGGATTGAGGGCGGGCCGTTTTCAAAGTGTGGCTCTCGCATTAGCTCCGCGCAGATTCGCGTCCAAAACCTCTAAACATTTCCGATGAAGGAAGGAAGGAAAGAACGCCGGAGCTGTGCGTGCTCCACTGGGGAACCCGCCCGTGCCCTGTAGGGCATGGCGTGAAGGCCGTAGCCGAGATGTTCAATGATGGAGAGCAATTCTGTTTAGACCTATGGTTCTCGCCTGAGCGCCGCGCGCATTCGCTTCGAAAGCTACGAACAGCTTCAAGGATTCGATGGTTGAAGTTTCAAACATGGTCTTCTGGCGCGTTTCAGGACTGCCAAGGAACAACAATCACGTTGATTCGCGGTGTGAAATCCGAGGAGTGGAGTTCCGGTACGGTTTTGAAGAGCTAGGACGCAGCAGTCACGTCGATTCGTGGCGTTGACGTCTCCAGAGTTGCGTTTTGGTACGATTGGGGATTCTTTGACCACTGTCTTTCAATGGGGCACTTCCCTGAACGCAATCTTTTCTTGTAGGGGGCTGTGAGGATGGAACTTGGAGGGGCTGCTGATTGCAACATAGTTGATGCGTCTTGGGTTTACACTGGCTCTCCTCATCCTTCTCCTCCTCCTCCCCCTCATCCTTCTCTCGTCCTCGCGCGCCCCCCCTTTGCTCCTCCTGCACCTCTTCCTCCTAACCTTAGGTCGGCATGTCCTCCTGCAGGCGGGTTTTGGACGAACAATAAAAATGATAAAAAAAACAAATTAAGATAATCCGAACAAAAAATAGCCATAACATCGTCCCCATACTATGTTTGACTATTTTTGAATATTCCCCCTGTAGAGGGACAGACCCGATTGGCCCGCCTTTTCTCTCCCACCTTTCCCCTCATCCTCACCCGCCACAGGCTTGCACGGCAGGCTTGCGCGGAGCCGAGAACAGGCGCAATCAGGAGCAACGCAGAACATTACTTCACAGCTGGGACAGGCCTGGTGCAACGTGAATCCAAGAACCTGATCGGACAAGAACGGGAAGCGCCGACTCTGTACATTGGACTCGTAAGGATGGCGACGACAAGGCGGCGGATGCCGGGGCTGACAGCATGGATCACGGCGAAGGCAACGATGGGAGCAGGAGGGCAACGAGTAGGAAGACAAGCGCAAGGACTAGGAGGAAGAGATGGAGGAGGACGGCAACGAGGAGGAACGAAGAGTAGGAGGAGGAAGAGGAGAAGGAGGAGAAGGAAAACGAGAAGAGAAAAATGATGACGATGACGACGAGGACAATGACAACGCTGACGCTGACGCTGACGCTGACGCTGACGCTGACGACGACGACGACGACGACGACGACGACGACGACGACGACGACGACGACGGAGCTGACGACGACGACAACGACGACGACGACGACGACGACGACGACGACGGAGGACGGTACGGAGCCCGAGGAGAAGGACGTCGAAGAAGGGGGGGGAATCCTCGTGATCTTTTGAAACTATCCTCAGGGCTGTTGGGGACATCTGGCGCTATTTTGAGCATCCTTGGGGCCTCTTGGGGGCCTGTGGGGATCCTCTTGGGGGCTACTGGGGTCGTCTTGGGCTGCCTGGGCGTGCCTCAGTGTTCTGTGGGGTCTCTCCCAGGCCGTCTTGGCGCCATCTTGGGCTGTCTTAGGCCGCCTGGGGGCCTTCTGGAGCTCCTTGGGGGACCTTCTGGGGCCTTCTCCGGGTCCTCCCAAGGGGGGCGTCAGGGGCTCTTTTGGGCCACGGTGGCCCCCATCCGCTCCCAAAGCGACTCCAAGACGATGCTGGTTCGGAGCCCCCTCAGAAACCAGTCGTTGAACAAGTCTCGAGCGAAACGGCCATTTTGCAGGAACCTGATCGGACAAGAACGGGAAGCGCCGATTTTGTCCGTTGGGCTGGTGGGAGGAGGGGAAAGAAAAGGGTAATGGCGACGACAAGGCGGCGGATGACGAGGATGACAGCGTGGATGACTAGGAGGGCAGCGACGGGAGCAGGAGGACAGAAAGTGAGAAGACAAACGTGAGGAAGACGCGGAACAGATGGAGAAGGACGAGTACGAGGAGGAACGAAGCGGAGGAGGAGAAAGAGGAGGAGAAGGAGGAAGAGGAGAAAGAGGAGGAGGAGGAGGAGGAGGAGCGGAAGAACGACGACGACGACGGATGACGGTAAGGAACCCGAGGAAAAAAGACGTCGAAGAAGGGGGGGTCCTCGTGATCTTTTGAAGCTACCCTGTTTTTGTTGTGGTCATCTGGCAAAATGTTGGGGGATCCCGGGGGCATCATAAGGCCTGTTGGGGTCCTCGTGGGGGCTGCAGGGGTCTTCTTGGGAGCTTGTTTGGACGTGTCTCGTGAGGTTCTGGGCTGACTCTCTCAGGCCATCGTGGCACCATATTGGACTGTCTTGGGCCGTCTGGGGGTCTCTTGGGGGTTCCTCTGCGGGGCCTTCTGGGGCTCCTTGAAGCCGCGGAGGGCCCCTCCAACAACGATTTCTAGACGATGCTGGTTCGAGGCTCTCTCCTAAACCATTTGTTTGAGGATGTCCCGTGCATTTGTTTCAGAGACCTGACCGGACATGACGAGAAAGCGTCGCTTTTGTCCACGAGGCTTGCCAGAGATCGACCTGTTGAGAACATGAAAGACATGCGCAATAAAGACAAAGGACCAACATGCCTGCTGGCAATTCATTGTGTTAGTCTGCCGTGCTCCTGCAATCTGTCGTGCTCCTGCGGGCTGCTCCGTACTCTTCTGGTCTGCCGCGTTGCTGTGGTATGCCGTGCTGGTCGTGCTGATCTGCCGTGCTCCTGCGGTCTGCCACGCTGGTCTGCCATGTCGCTGTGGTCTGCCATACTCCTGCGGTTTGCCCATGCTCTTGTAGTCTGCCGCCTGCTGTGCGATGCTGCTGCGCTCATGTGGCCTGCTGCGCTCACCTGCCGTGCTGGTCTGCCGTCCTGCTCTGGTCTGCCGTGCTGGTATGCCGTGCTCCTCCGGTCCGCCGTGCTGAAGCTGAAGCCGTGGGGGCTGAAAGCCAGAGGAAGAATGGAACGAGAGGAGGGCAGGCCACCCTGGGCCACAGCCCAGGGCCACCGAGGCCCCACCCACCCAGGGGGCCCAGCGGGGAACGGGCCAGAGCCTCGCAGCCCCACGGGGCTACACGCCTGGGGGGCGGAAGGAGCGCGTCAGCGCATCGCAAGACCTTTTGGTTCTGCGGAGGCCCGCTGGATGTTGCTGCCACCGTGCTCGTCTGCCGTGTTCCAGTGGTCTGCCGTGCTGGTCTGCCGTGCTGATGCGGTCTGCCGCGCTGTGCTGCACCATGCTGTACGGGACCCTGGCGGCAGAAAAAGGAAGCGGAAATGGGGAGACAATAAGGTACCGATGCCGGTACCGATGCCGCTAAGACGCTCCAAGGGAGCCCCAAGAGTACGTCCAAGAGGACCCCGAGGGGCAAAATCACTGATTCCCCCAATGTCGCTGAAGGATTTCAGCGTTCTGGCTTTCTCGGCCTGCTGACGCTCCAAGGCGCCAAAGAGGCCCGCAAGACGGCCCAAAACGACGCCAAGGATACTTCAAGACCGCCCGAGAGGGGCCCAAGCCGGACCAAGAGGCCTCCAAGACGGCCCAACGGGGGCCCCTAAAACGCCCCAAGAGGGGTCCCCAAAGGGGAAACAAACTGCCGTTCGAGCCTGCCAGCAGGCGCCCTAGAGGCCCCCAAGAGGCCCCACCCAGGAAGCGCCCGAGAGCCCCAAAATAGGCCCCAAGAGACCCCAAGCGGCCCCAGAGAGGCCTCAAAACTGCCTCCGAGAGGCTCCCGAGAGGCATCCCAAGAGACCCCAAGAGGCATCCACGATTACTCTGACCCAAACCCAGGCACGGTGGCGGGATGGGCCGAAGGCGGGTAGATGATTACAGAAAGCCTTCGGGCTAATGATAATAATCAATGTTTGACTGGCCCACGACCGCCAGAGCCGCGTCTCTCGACGTCACGCGAATCAGACCGAGCAGCAGAAGTTGAGACGCCAGCTGGGGGTCACAAAGCCGAGGGGGGGCAGAATAATGAACGTTTCACCGCCGGGAGCGCTGTCCCCAAGAATTTCTCGGGGGTGCAAAGCCAGAGCGCATGCGCTCAAGGCGGCGGGTGGGGACGAACACCGTCTGACCACCGCCTTGGACAGGAGCAGTGGCTGTCTCAGAGAGTGGAGGGCCATTGTCCGGCAATATTCTACTTTCGCTCTCTGAACTGTCCGCACTGTTGCCGATGTGCCGTCATGGCACGGCTTTTGACCTGACCAGCGCTGCCCCCCCCCTGAGAGAGGACGGGATGGGGATTCTCCCTTTCAAAGTGCCGTGACCAACACTAGCAACTGAGGGGCCCCCACCACTCGGTTTGTCCATGGATGCCCACGAATGCAAGCTGTCGAATCCCGCTCGAGCTCCTCCCTCCTCCCAGAAACCCCATCCGAGGCACTCGACGCAACGGAAGCGCTCGGCGAGGTGCGAGCGAGCAGGGCCGGATCCACGCCGCCCAGAGCTCACGAGCGACGGGGCATGTCCGTGTCTGCCCCCTCGCGGTCCAGGCACCAGGCCGCGACAGCACGAGGCGATATGCGATCCCGCGAACACGCTCCCGGACATGCACACGGTGTCCCCCTCCCCATGGGCCAGCGCCTCGGCCCGCGCCACTCTTTGCCGGTCCCGGGGCCAGCGCGGGGGCCCGCTGGAGGCCGCACACGGGCAACAACCGCTTGCACGTCTGGGGACGCCCGGCCACGCCCGGTGCAGCCTCGCCACCTCGGCCACAGCCGCGGCGACGGCCGCCGCGGCGACGGGCCCCCGCCCGGCCGGCCGAGGGGGCGCCGGGGGGGACCGGCGCCAGCAGGCTCGAGGAGCTGCACCTCCCCGGGGCGGCGGCGAGGGAGGCATCATCCTCGCTCCCCCCTCCTCGTCCCCCCTCTTCCGTCCTCCCTCCTCCCTCCTCCTTCTGCTCCGCCTTCTCCTCCTCCTCCTCCTCCTCCTCCTCCTCCACGCCTTTTCCTTACAAATAACTGTTTCCTGTCGCACCCCGAGACAAGTTTTTAGGGCGGGCCAGGCGTTTCGCCTGAGACTTCCTCACCATGTATGACTCTGAAGCTCAAACATTGGCAACAATTTCACAGATGGGGTCAGATCGTTTTCTAAATGTGGTTCGCGCTGCCGGCCGCGAGCGGGAAAGCTCGTAATCAGTCAGCTCGATGACGTGCTTTTTGTGGCAACAGCGATGCCGGCGCGACGGGAGCCCACGCTCGGGGTGAGCTTCCTGGCCTGAGCACTGGCAGCGCGATGGCTGTCGGCCGCGAGCAGGTGCGCATGGAGTGAGCTTCCTGGCGGCTGCGCTGATCACACAATGTGGGCCGCAGGGAACAGGGCATGCACGGGAGGCCCACGAGAGACCCACGGAAGGGACACCACCCCAGGGCACCTGCACTGTGAGGTGCTCGCGTAGACAGTAAGGGCCCTCTGGACACGCTGCGGCCGGCGGCGGCGACGAGGCGGCGACGGCGAGGACGGCGACGACGACGGCAACGGCGACGACGACGACGGCGACAACGAGGACGAACGTCGACGACGACGAGGATGACGACGACGGCGGCTGATGGGCCCGCCTCGCCGGCCGGCAGCCACTCGCCCTTGTGGTCCAGGTCGAACAGCGCGACGGCCTCCTGCGGATATGCGGGGGGACGAAAGCCCCACGAGACCCAGACCATCAAACATCCAAACGGGGACCAGACGAGGCGCCCAGGGCCGTCAAACAACTGCTGTGGAAGAGCTGGCACTGGAAAAAGAGTCGCGACTTCGGGGGGGCCCGTGATGAAAAAATCAAGGCATCGGGTCTCTGGGACAATCGTCAGGACCCCTCCCCCCAAACTTCCTTGCAAGAAGCCCCCACAATGGCTCCGAGAGAGCCCCAATTCAGCCCGGGAAGGCCCAAAGAAGCTACAAAAGTGCCATGCAGAAACGTCCAAGACGGCCAGAGACGGACGAACCAAAGGTAGCCCAAGGTGTCGGCGGATGTGGCATAAACCAAGATATCCACGTCCGGAAATGACGCGCTAAGCGCCAACGTTTCCGGGAATACCCTTATGCAACGTATCCGGGTGTCCAATCATACATAGAAATAGTATATATAGTTGATGCGTATACACTCGTGAAATACGTGCTATTGTATTATTTACTCTATGCTGAATCCCCTACCCCCCCTGGAGTCGCGCCACATCAGTCAACCACACCCTAACCAAGCCTCAAGACGGCCCACGATGGAGTCCAGACGGCTCGAGATGGCCCCAAGACAGCCATAGATGGCCCAAAGAAGGCCCAAGAGGTCTCAAAGGCGTCCCCAGAGGGGTCCAAGGGGGTCTCCAAGAGGACGTCTGGAAGCCAAAAACTATGATTTTCGCTACGGTTTGAACCGCTGTTCGCGTTCTCGCCTTGTTCGATCCTCGGGAGCCCATTGCTGCCCAAGGAGCCCCCAAGATTGCACCCGGACGGCCTGCTGTACGGGCCCGAGGCCAGGGGGGGCGGGGCTGGCGCGACACGCCCAGAGGGTCCACCCGTGGGGTCGGCGCCGAGGCTGCACGTGGGCAAGAGAAATTAGTGGAGCGACGTGGACGCGTCCAAAGAGCGATGCAGGGATCGCAGAGTGGTCCACCACGGCCCTCCTGCGAGCAACAGGGGAGCAAGACCGCCATAGGAGCCAACTGCTGGGGGGGCTTCGTCGGAAGGATGGGAGAACATTTAGGCCCCGTTGGCGGACTGCCACGCCAGATCAGGCCGCGGAGCAAGCGGGATGAAGCCGGTGAAGTCGAAACGGCAGGGCCTTAAGGCAGACTGTGACCTCCCAGGAGTGGCATCCGGAGGGAGGCAGAGGCCGAGAGGGCGGGCACAGCCCCGGGGCCGGCGCTTGGCGTGAGGCGCCGAGCAGCGCGCGGAGCGGCGAGGCCGCGTCCCCTGTGCGGGGTGCGCCTCGCGGAGCGGCCCGCAGGATCCGCTGACCCCGTGGGGTTCCATCGGCGTGAGGGCCAAGTAAGTGCGGACCAGAAGACGAGCGACGCCACCCCACCTGCGGATCCACGGGGCCCAGCGCATACCAGGAGATCTGGCGTGGGCTCCTGCGTGGTGTGCGCCGCGGCCCCCAGTGGGCCGCAGCGCAGCATGGATGGCCGTGACGTGGGTGGGGTGGTGTTGCCTGTGGTCGAAACTGCCCCTCCCCAAACTCTTCTCCCTGGAGCGCAGTCCCCCGCGGTCGGCCAGGGTCGGCGGGGGGGGGGGCGTCGCCCGCTCCAGAAGTGATCCCCGACTGCATCCGATGGCCCCGACGTGGTCCCGGGAGGCCCCAAGACGGCCCAACGTGGCCTCCACGCGGCCCCAGATGGGCGATTTCGGAAGGGCCGTAAGGAATCAGTGCATTGGGGCGGCAGGATCTTAGCGCCCTAGGGCGTCGGGGCCTGAGGGCGCTCAGATGCCAAACTCTCAGGGTATGGAGGCATTGGGGCAGCAAAGCCTTGGAGTCTGCAGGTGTTCTGGCATAATTAGCGTCTTGGGGCCTTTGGGTCTCATTCTCTTCGGGCTTCAGGGCCTTCGGGTCCAAGGGTCTGAGTCTGAGGGCTTCAGGCTTCCAAGGTATTCGGGTCTTAGAGCCTTAAGGTGGTAGGAGGTAGGTTACTGTTTTGACGGTCTTACGATCCCATGATCGTAGTGTCTTAGTTTCTGAGGGTATCAGGTCCTACCGTCTCACGATCGTGGGGGCTTCTGGTTCTTTCTGCATCACGTCGTTTGGGTCTTAGAACCTTTGGGCCGCTGGTTCGTTTAGCGTCAGGCTCTGGGTGCCTCGGGGCCTTGAGGCCTCAGGGCACGTCGAGTAGAGGACAGGCTGCAGAATTGATTGACCCCCGAATTGAGATTTCCGCCGGATCCACGAACAATGCGTAGAATGATCGTGCACATGACTATATACGCGAGCATGTCACGTTTTCTTGTTTTCGGAGACCGGACGAAGAAAAATCTGGGGTAAGTTACCAGCGGCGACAGCGGTGACGACGGACGGCGACGAGCCAGCAAGGGCGACACGGGAGCTCAGTTATCTCAGAAGAGCAATAAGCACCCATAAAGTGCGAGCATTGTTTGGGAAACATAGTTTGGCCTTTGGTGTGACTGATTCTAGCGTTCTCGACGCTTCGGGCTTCCAGCACATCAAGACGGCCACAGATGCATGCAACATGGCCCTAAGACGGCCCAGGAGGGCCCCAAGGTGGCCCCAGATGCGCCCCAAGACAGCCCCAGGACGGCCAACTTGGGCCCCAATCCAAGAAACCCCCAGGACGGTCAAGAGCGGCCCCCTAGACGGCCTCCGACGGCGCCAGGCAGCCCAAGATGCCCCCATCGCGCCCCAACGGGCCCCCGACAAGTTCCCAAGCAGCCCCAGGATGTCCCCAGGAGGAGGAGGAGGAGGAGGAGGAGGAGGAGGAGGAGGAGGCGGAGGAGGAGGAGGAGGAAGAGGAGGAGGAGGAGGAGGATGAGCCCCAGAGGCCTTTAGTAGGCTCCCGGGAGGGCCTAAACGCAAGCAGTCTACCCATTCCGGACGTGCACTGCGCGAAAAGCGAGAGGCATCCACGGCTGGACTGCAACGCAGGAGCAAGCCGCGGGGGCCAGTGTTTGGGAGGCAGCCCTCCAGACAACATGCGAGGTGGGCACATGAAGCGCTGGCTGCACGGGTATGCGATGTGCACATGGTGTTGCTGCCGCCCACCTGTGGACCAATCGCGGGATCCTCCACGAGGCGGCCGAACAATTTCCGAAGACGGCCTCATTCGGGCACCGGATGGCCCCCAGGAGGGCTCCACAAGACCTCCAAGAGGGCCCAGGGACCACCCGTCGGGCCGCAGTGAGGCCCTGGAAAGGCCTCAAGACGACGACACAAAAGCGCAGCAAGAGCAGCCCAAGACGGCCCAAGAGGGGCCCAACATGCCGCCAGAAGAGCTCCCCGAGAGTAACGTTGCTCCCATCGTACTTAAAGGCCACGTTCCAGAAAGAATGGGCACGACACGTGAAAGCCCCCAAATTTCGGTACATTCTTGGTGCTCGGAATTCTTTCTGACCATGAAGGTTAAAGCAGGTTGGAACATCATAACCCGAAAGGCTCAGGACGGCCCTATGGCGGCCCCACGAACCCCCAAAGGCAGCACGGAACGATACCCAAAGACGGACTGTTCCTTACAACGTTCTGTCCACCACGACGCACCGTCCAGTAGGAGATCCGTCGTCCTCCTCCAACTCGTCCTCCCACTGGCAAGTTCAGTTGGGCTGTCCTGTCCACGACGATCCCACGACGGCCCCCCAAAAAACCCGTCGTTGTGCTCCTATGGGCATTGTTTAACCTATCTCCATCCCGACTAGCATTGCCTTGGCCACACTGGCCGATCTACCCTCGTCGATGGGGTGAGATGCTGTTCCTTTTGGGATTCGTAGGGCCAACCCCCATCTTGGGGTGTGGGCTGACGGGGCTGATATGCATTGACCCAGTGGAGATGGGGATCGGATGCGGTCAGGAACTTTTGGATAGCGTGCCTCTACGGCGGCCTCGGCGACACCCTAACCCCCCGCGAGCGGATGGCGAGTCGCTCCGCTCCGCGGGCCGGGCCGCTGGGAAAGGCTCGGGACGCCGACGCTCGGAGATGGGGACGCGGATGGCGTGTCGCTCCGAAGCGTGGTGGGCCAGAACCAGTGGCACGGCGCGCCAAGCCCAATTCCCGACCGTAAGCGATGCTGGAGGCACAAAAAGTGGCAAAAACAATAACGTTTGGAGGACCACGCGGATTTCGTGGATCCAGGCTGGACCCACCTCTCTGGCGCACGGAGCGCGCCAGGGGCGCCGCCCGAGGGCCGCCAGGGGGGGGGGGCCAGCACAGATCGAAGAGATCTGGGCGCAGTTAAGAAAGTGGATGCTTATGCATTGTTGTGCTCTTCGAGATGCTGGTTCTCACTGTCGGCAGCGGCAGCTTCGGTGGCAACTCATGGGATCCTCCCATACCATCTTGTGGACTCTTGCGAGTCGACGCTAGTCGACGCTAAATCGACGCTGGCCGACGCTAAATCGACGCTGGCCGACGCTAAATCGACGCTGGCCGACGCTAAATCGACGCTGACAGACGCCAAATCGTCGCCATCTCACGACTCCCAGACGCGAATCGACGCTAGCCGACGCTCTAAAGACGGAATCGAGAGGACATGCGAGGCTCCCACGATTTGCCCCCGAAGGCAGCGACGACCACGACGACGACGACCACGACGACGACCACGACGACGACGACCACGACGACGACCAGCGCCGCCGACGGCGACCAGCGCCGACGACGACGACGACGACGACGACGACGACGACGACGACGACGACGACGACGACGACGACCCGCGCGGCTCGCCGCTCCTCCCCGGCGAAGGCCAGCGCGGCGCGCAGCAGGCCGGTGTCGGGCGCGCGCGCGGCGGACGCCGCGCGGAGCCCCGAGGCGCCTCGCGGCGGTCCCCGCCCGCCCTCCGTCCGCCTCTCGGGCGTCGTCGTCGGGGCCCTCCGCCGGCTGCTCGGTCGTTCGCCTCCTGCTGCGCCTCGTCCTCGTCCGCCTCCTCCTCCACCTCCTCCTCCTCCTCTTAAATCCCATCATTCTTGCCATCGTCCCTGATCTCCTCCCTCTCCCCCGCGTCCTCCTCCTCCTCCTCCTCCTCCTCCTCCTCCTCCTCCTCCTCATCCTACTCGTTCCTCCTCTTCTTCATCATCCTCCGATCCTTCTGCTGCTCCTCCGCATCTCCTCTTACGCCTCGGCCGTGATCTCCCGCCCTCCCCCGTTCTCCTCCGCGTCCGCCTCGTTCTCTTCCTCCGTCGCCTGATGATAGTTGCTCCCTCTTCGTCGCACCACCAAACGTGTCGGCAGGACGGTCCGACATTTCGCCCGAGCCTCCCTCACAAGAAATGTGACCGAAGCTTGCGGGTTCCAACAATTGCATGGATGGAAGGAGATGAGCAGAGACCGACCGTCCCGGCATGTCTGCAGGCCTGCCACGACATGCTCTTAGAATAATATACAATTAAAAACAACGCACTGTGCTCTCGGGGCATACAGCCGATGGATTGTGCCAGAACTGCCTCAGCCAGAACTGCTCTAAGATCCTCTCGCGCAAACCACAAGCACGTTCTTGTAACATCCGCTCGTGTGCCGAGTGGCAAGACAGGAGACTTCGCCAATGACTGAGGGACGGGAGATGCGTTTCAGGATTGTGATCCCGTCGAGACCTCCTACGCTTGCACAGTCCAAGAAGCGTGGCATGTACTCCACAGATGGCGGGTAAGCCATTGAGCGTGTACACTACCAACCTTTCTGTATCAAATAATGGGAGCTTTCCATGCGATCTTGCTGGCCATGTTCGAATCGACACGAGAATAAGCTAATCAGACCCTAATCGACACGACATCGGCGCTTTCGCATCGATTACCCGACGCTAGCGCACGCTAGTGCTCTCCGAAAACGGGATTCCCAAGACATACAAGGCTCCCATGATCTCCTGCCAGACAGCCCGAGAGCGAGCAACGGGAGTCCAACGCTCCCCACACAAACAAACAACCCGACTGAATGCGTGTGTTGATTTCGGATTCCATATACATAAGAACCGTGTATCCATCCCTCCCCCTTCTCTCCAGGATCGAGACAATGTCAGCTCCTGCCACGTCCTGCGGGCGTGGGACGAATAGGGAAAACACCCCTTGCGCACCCCCTTCTGGGGTCCAGGGAGTGCCATGCCTGCCACGCCCTGCGAGCGTGGGGCGGATAGGGGAACCACCCCCTGCGCGCACACTCTGGTGTCGAGGAAGCGGCGCGCCTGCAACGCTCTGCGGGCGTGGGGCGGAGAGCGGAACCACCCCTTGCGGATCCCCCCCCCATGGGGTCGGAAACGTGCCACACCTGCCACGCCCTGCGACCGTGGAACGGATAGGGACACCCCTGCGCACCCCGTCCGGCATCGAGGAAGTGCCACGACCGCCACACCCCGCGGGCGTGGGGCGGGTGAGGAAATCACCCCCCCGTGCACACCTTTCTGGGGTCGAGGGCACGTGCCGCGCCTGCCACTTCCTGCGAGCGCAGGGCGGATCGGGGAACCACCCCGTGCGCAGCTTTCCCTTCTGGGGTCCAGAAATGCTGCGTCTGCCGCGCCCTGCGGGCGTGGGACGGCCAGAGGAACCACCCCCGTGCGCACCTCTGGCTGCGGGCGTGGGACGGATAAGGTAACCTCCACCGGCGCGTGGAGGGGACACGTGCTTTTATGTAACGACGTGGTTTCTCACGTCCTGGACTACTCCTTTTCGTGGGGTTGCCGTGCTGTTTTATGTATGTATTGGGGTTCCCCCCTTTGACAGCTCAATGAATGCCAAATCAAATTCGATCGAAGTCCTCTCCTGAACCATGCCCCAATCTTACTGACTGTCCAAAGTTGCTACTCAATTAACTTGAAATATTTGACTGTCAGGTTTCGCTCAATCATGATTGAATTCCGATCGACGTCCGACTCGAATCCAGCGAGGATCCTCTGAATCTGGGGCCTGCTCCATCCCTATCGAACTCCTATTTGGCCCAAATTCGAAGCCAGTTTCAATCCACTGAGTGTGGTTATTGCCCCATGCCAAATGGACTTGCTTTCGGGCACTATATAAACGGAAATGCCATCAACATATTCGGGGGCCTGCTCTATTCCTCGTGAATTCCTGTTGGTCGATTCATTCCAATTCAGCTGGAATAGTTTGAGCTTGGGGCCATGGGTATTGAATTCCTGTTAGATGCGAAGTCAAATTCAGCTACCATACTCTGGTTAATGGACCTGCCTCAATCCTACTGATCACACATGGCTCCTTTCCAAATCCAATGGGCACCCACTGATCCAAAGAACACGCAACTCAAATGCAATTCCAATTTGGAATGCTTTATCAAAGCATAGCGAATTCTATTGAACAGGAGGTATGCTACTCCGCGACCTTTCTGTCCTTGACAATGGGTAGTTATCCTGGCGGTCCTGCTTCTCCTACTTACTCTTTTCTCCTCCAGACGTTCCTGCTTTGCGTCATCCCGCTACGGCCACCACTGTCACTGATACTACTTCCATTACTCACTCTCTGACGCTACGACTACGGCTACGGCCGCGACAACGACTACATCTGTGACCTCTACTGATACACCAACTACCACTGCCGCGGCTGCCACCGCCGCCGCCACCACCTCCACAACGACCACCACCACCGCCCTTCTAACCCAAATCGGTCGCAGTGATCTCGGAAGACTAGTAATGATAGTAGTTGAGTGGTTGGGGTGTTAATGGTACTTTCACCTGCAGTGGTAGGGCAGTAGAGGAAAACATCGCAGAACCAATCGTGATCGTGTAGTAAACGTAGTCGCAGTGGCCGTAGTAGTCGTAGTGGTAATACACTAACACTAATACTAGCACTAGTTCTGAGGAGGTGCCTGGGATAATCATGGTGGTGGTGGTGCTGGTGGCGCTTGTGGTGGTAATAACTGCAGAAATGCCCGGATCAACAACGGCAGTAGCACATAAGTATGGGCACGGTGGTTTCCACTCGTGGTGCTCATATTGTATTTGCTAATTGTGCTTGGCTGGCCCGTTTGCTGCGCATTTTCATTATCCACCGAATTCTCCTGATTCGCATCATCCCACCACTGCCGCTATGATCACGGATACGACGCCCAATACTCATACTCCGACACTACCACTATTACAACTACGGCTGCTGCGACGCCTTCTGCTACTTCTCCTACTTCTGCGGCTGCTACTCATACAGCCGCTACATTGCTACGACTACCACCACCACAACCTCCAGAACAACCACCACCACCACCTCTGACCCTGACCAAGCTGAGATGGCGGAAGGTTGCCGTGGTAGCGGCTGAAATGGTGGTGCTATCAAGATTCCGGTTCAAATGTGGTGCCTCTTTCAGTTCCTGCGTATCTAATCCTCTGAACCTGGGGCCCGCTCCATGCCTATCGAACCCCTCCCATGTCAAATCTGAATGAACTCGTCTGAATATGGTGGTTGCCTCATTTCCATTGGATTCCGTTTGGACCCCATGGGGGACAACAAAACTAACTGGAGCCCTCTGGTCACGGGTTTGCTCCATTCCTCTGGACATTGTTGGAATGGTTTCTTCAACTGGTTACGAAATTCGTGTTTCCAAGACCCTTGGAGCAAACACCCAGACTCAAACAACTGTCAGAAGCTTGCGGGGGCCATGTGTTTGCAATACCTTTTACGTGATTCCGACATCAAGACAAAGTTATTTGGTGTCACACGCATGATACAAAGCATATGGCCGTCTACAATGCATTGTTCCTTCTGCGTTGCAAGATAGCAAAGTGGGGACAAGGTGGTCTCTTTGTTTGCACAAGGATCACTGAGGTCCAAGTCCATTCTACAATCGGAAAGTCAACGAACAAAAACCAACAATACCACATGCTTGTACAACAGAACCAGTGGCTCTTCAAGACGGAAGCCGGCGAAACCAGTGACCAATGAAAGGCAAGGTTCCCTTACTTATACAACTGTTGTTGCTGGTTTGTGTTTCGTTGTTGTATCTGTTTCCTAGGGTCTGGAAGTATCGAGCGGGGAATTCAAATCTCGAATTTCCTAGACCAGATTGAGACCAAAAAAGAAAATGAGGATAAAGAAGTCGTGCAACTGCCGAAAAATAATGATTCCATAAGTTTCGTGTGCCTGCCACGTTCTGGATTTTGCGCTGCTTTGGAAACTTCTTCTTCACATTGAAGAGACTTAAGACGGCCGAGGCTGGGGCCGCTGAAGTGTAATACGGCTGCTTACTTCAGAAAAAACAAATTAGAACCTAGCGGCTCGGCTGAGCGCGTTGCGCTCGTCGGGCAAAAGTCCAGGCATGCACGGCCTCTGCCGGCGCTGTGACGGCAGCTGCGCGGCTAGCGTCTGAAGGGTCGAATTCGTCGACCCAGTGCGCGGGGGGTGCCCGGGCGATCGCTGCCTACTCGACCGCGGGACCCAACCACATGCCAAGCCAGTGACCCTCTATTGGTAGCTCAGGCTACTAATCGCCCCCCCCCCTGTCGCGCGCCAAAGGCGCGCAGAGACAACCCTATGGCGGGCGGGTGGCGCCGGGCCGACCGGGGTAGGAGTTTAACGCCGGCGTGGTCGGACCATTTCCGGTTGTGCGCACGTCCCGCAGAGTTGAGCGCGTGCCTGGGTAGCCGATGGATGGTAACCCGCTGATCAGTCGTGCCTCGCTGTGAAGACGACTCCCGTTCGAGTGAGTGTCGGCTCTGGTCCTGGGGTTAAGTCGGGCCCGTCCCTCTACAGGGAGAATATTAATTGTGACATTCAAACATGTATTTTTTCAAACCCAAAAATATGGGGACTATGTACGGAATATGTTTTGACCATTTTGGAGCATCTTTTTAAAATATCTTTTATTTTTCGTCGAAAATCCCCCTGTAGGGGGACACGCCCGACTTAATCCTAGGGTTGGTGCGCGGGTAGTCTGCGCCACCGCGGACGCACCGCGCCGGAAGAAGAGACGGCTCCTCGAAGCCACCGTCTGCAACGAAGATCGCGCGCCGATCTTTCCAGTCCTCGGGGTCGAGGTAGAGACAAGGCGGCTTGCGCCAATGCGCGCAAATGGTGGGTTCGCGCGCACTGGCGTCACCAGCGTCGACCTTGAAGGCGAGGGACTGACACCTCATACTTCTCCAGGCGCGAGGGCCCAGTAGTCCCGATCTGCTCGCGGCGCCCTTGGGACCGAAATCCACGAGAGGTGGGGACGCATCCGCCTGGAAAGCCGTCGTCAGTCCTGAGCTGAGGATCCCAGGCGAGCAACGAGGCGCGACCTGCCCGTTGATCCTCCCGCCCAGCTCTCTCCTCAAGGGCTGGCTGTGCCAAGTGCCGCCGTCGTTCTCGCTCGCGTCCTTGGCATACGTGACGAGCCCGTTAATGCGCTCGCCCTGGAAGCAGCGCCAAACTCGCGCGGCCAGGGCCGCCGTGTAGGCGCCAAGACCGCCCGGGCCACCGCGCGTCACGTAGGCCGCAAGCGTCTCGCCAATCGCAGCACTGTGCAGGGAGTCTCTGCGCGGGCACGGGAGTCAGCCGCGTGGCCTGCCAGATCCTGGGCCCTGCCCTGCTTGGGCCGGAAGCCCCTGCGAAGCTTGCGAACTTCTTGCCACGCCCCCGATGCGAGGAGCCCGTTCAGCCAGTTGCCCCTGTCGTCCTCGACCCATTGCTCGACGTCCGCGTCGAGCGCCCGTTCGCGAGCGACGTCTCCACGTCTGCGCGCAAGTGTCCGCTGCAAAATGATGCCCGAAATTCTCGATGAGATCCAAGGTTTCTGCGGAGCGGCAAGCAGCTCCCGCGAGGCCTGCGAGGCGGCTGCGTGGAAGATCTCTGTCATCTTCATTTGATTTCGTTCATGCCTATGTGTGCGTGTGGCAGCCGTTCTGCAGGTGGCAGTTGAATGCCTCGTTGAAGTTCGTGGCGGTTGTCGGTGTTCTGACGCTAATCGGCGCTAGACCGACGCTAAATCGGCGCGTTCCCATCGGCGCTAATCGACGCTAAATCGGCGCGTTCCCATCGATTACCAGACGCTAACCGACGCTAGTGTATTTTCTAAAGGCTTAAGTAAGAGGACATGCAGGGCTCCTATGATTTGATACCGAAACAATGGCAGTCAACAGTGAAACGGCAGGAGCGAGGGGAAACCGAAGCCCCTGGACATCTGACCAGCCTCGAACTTATCCCTACCCCTAAGACTGTCAAGCTACAAGGCATGAATCTTGGGGACGCACCCTCCGAAAGTGGGGGAACCCTGAAATATGTTGCATCATCGGGGGATATTGTCTGTCCCGTCGCGGCCCTATCCGCGTCGAACCCATGTCAAATCGGATCCGTGTCGGAACCCGCGTCGGATCCACGCCAAATCCGCGTCGAGTCCGCATCGGGCCCGCGTTGGGCATAAGAAAGAACACCAATTTTGGGGACAGGCGAGGTCCCCCAAAAGACGCAGCGTAATTTAAGGTTGGCATCGAGCTGAGGCGATGCCAACCATAGTCGGCGGCGAGCCTTGGGGGGGGGGGGGAGAAAGTGAGAATGAGAAGGCCTTCTCGGGAGGCCCGGAAGTCCCCCAGCCTTCGGGGAAGCCACCCAGGCCTCCCCGGAAGCACAGAAAGCCTCGCAGAAGGCGCGAGAGCTTCTGAGAAGCCCCGCCGCCTTTTGAGAAGGCCTTCTCCCCCCCGGGATTTCTCCAGTTTGGACGCCCGAAATGGGCACGGAAACAATGGGCACAATGCCCAACAGCAAATGTTGTCCCGAACCAACAGCGACCGCTGTTGGGCCGGCGGCCTCCTGTCTCGAATGGACACAGGCCGCGGCGGCGTGGACAGCGAACCCTGTTCAAGAGGAACAGGGACTGCTGCTGGGCAGTGCACCCCTTCTCTCCGTGCCCATTTCTAGGGAGCCCACAAAAGACGTACGCGCCCAGCTACGTACATGAACACGGCCCCTTGACCCGCGAGACCGGCCGCGTGATACGAGCATTCGCGCAATGCGAAACTTCGGAAACGGCGTGGATTCATGTACGTGTACGTCCTTCTTTCGCTCCTGAAATTTCGGGCGTCCAGATCCAGGCCGGCAACCTCCCGGCCGCCCGCGCCGGCCTAGCGGCAGGCGGTGCTCCAGCGCACGGCAGGCCCAGAGGCCGCCCTCGGGGAGCCCCGGGCACTCCTGGGCGCGCCGCGGGAGTGAGCGCGGCGGCGAGCGCGGGCGAGGCTCGCGCCCGCGCTCGGCGGCGAGCGAGGGGCGGAGGTGCTCGAGACTCGGAGCTCGAGGTGTTCGGGCGTCTTCCTGACTTCTTGACGGTTTGCTGGCCTCGAGACGCGTTCCAGCGGCTGCGCCTCGCCGAGGGCGCCCCACGGATGCCCGAATCGTCCCGCACGGCCCTCGGAGATCCGAGTCATGACCCAAAACCCAAATGCGGTGGCGCGCCCAGGGGGAAGTGAGAATGAGAAGGCCTTTCTGAGCGGGTGGCGGGGCTTCTCAGAGGCCGTCGCGCCTTCTGAGCGATTTAATGCGTCGTTGGGGAATGTTTCGGGAACTTCTCGGAGAGCCCGGGCTCGCCGACGACATACAGTCAGACATATTCTGATAGTAGGGATGCGCGGTAAGGATGCACTACCCTTGGACGCCGGTGTCGAGCCTTCCAGTGAGGGGTGGCAGTCGAAAGTGGCTAAGGAGGGACCGAAAAGGCGCGGATGCAAGTGTACCCTTGGGAAGGCTACCCACCCTTACCGTCGGCCTCGACTGTGTCCACATCCACTGCGTCTTGGAGTTTCGGGCTCCCCTCCCCAGAGATCAGAGAGGCGGAGGGCATGGACAAAAATCTGGCCCCCAGGGACGAGATTTCTTTGTCCCTGTCCACTGCGCCCCGGCCTTGTCACCGTTTCTTTATTCGGCGTTTCGACATCGGGCAGGAAGGGGTGAAAAGAAGTGGTGTCTGGCTCCGGGCCTCTGCTGAACGCTACTGTTTGCAGCAGTGCGTCCTATGGGGGAGACTCCACCTGCTCGAAACAGGCGCCAAAGAGGCCAGGATCTACTCCATGGGGGAGGGGGGGTTGCAAAGCCCGCGCCGATCGGCAAAACAATGAAGAAGAGAATGATCACCTTTCGGCGCCCCCTCCCAGAACGTCCAAGACGCAGCGGGTGCGGGTCAGAATTTGGGCCGCAGAGGGAGGGAGGGGCGCAGGGACGGGGCGCGACCCGGCGCCCCGGGCTCGAGCTGGACAGTGCTTTCCGTTGTCGCTTTGCTCTCGTTCTCCCTCGTTCTGCCTTCGTTACAGCCTTGGTGCAACACGAAACGGCGGGTTCCGGGAACCCTGGACCAACTAAAAATGTGTCATCTCTTGGGAGGTCGCCTTTTGCTTCTGCCGGCTTCCACCGAGCTTCCGCCGGCTTCCGCCAGCGGAGCCGCCGCCGTTTTGCTTCAGCCGCCTTCTGCCGACCTTCCGCCGCCTTCCGCCGCGGAAGGGATGACAAGTCCTTCGATCCTCGAAGGCGCGGCCCTGTCCAGAGCGCCTCACCTCGGGGCCCTACTGCCCCGAGTCAGTCAGGCCTCACAGGATCCCGCAGGATCATGCAGGATCCTGCAGGATCCTGCGCCCAAGCCCGGGTCAATGCGACCCCCGTTTGCATGGCCCCCGTCCCTCGAGCCCCGAGCAAGTCAGAACGAAAACGGTGCACGAAGTCACCGGAACGAGACTCAAGACGAAAGCGGCCCTCTCTGGAGCGCCTGCAGTCAAAACGAAGGCGGCTCCCGATGGAGGATCGCGCCGTATCGCCAATGCATTGGCGACGTATCGGTGATGCCCCAGCGACGTCGGCAATGCATCGGCGCCGTCGGCGTGGCGAAAGTCGGGCTCCGCATCGAGCAGCCGCATATCGCCGATGCATCGGCGATGCGGCGCGATCCTCCGCCCCCAGTTGCTCAGATCCCATGCGGTGGACAAACCTCCCTTTAGTAAACCACCCTTCAATGGAAACGGCCTGGGACCGAGACCGACGGACCTGGACCCGCAAAAATGACGGCCGCGACGCCCCCCCGCGAACCGAAAAAACGGCCAATTCGCTGACGGAAGTGCGTCAGGGCAGGAGGTCCATCAACCTCCGAAGATCTGCGCGAGGAGAGGCGGAGCGGCAGCAGCAGCTGGGCGGCGATGCGTCGACGCAGGCGGCAGCGACACCGCCGCGGGCGCCGCACGGGCGCCGGGGCTGCGACGGGAGCGCGGGAGAAGAGAGCTTCGCGGCCCGACACCCGCGGCAGTGCCGCAAGGCGGCTCTGGCCGCGGACTCTCCGGCGCTGGAAGAGCCACTGCGACGTGCTCTCTCTCGCCACCTCCTTCGTCGTCGTCTGCCTCCTCGTCTTCTTCCTCCTCCTCCTCCTCCTCCTCCTCCTTCTCCTCCTCCTCCTCCTCGTCCCCCTCCTTTCCCTCTTCCGCCTTCCTCCTTCTCCCACGCGCACCTCGGGCGTGCTCTCCTGCTCTCTGCTGCCTGCTCTCTTGTTCTCTCTACCGCCTCATCTCCCCCTCGTCCTCTTCCTCATCCTCCTCCCCCCTCCCCCGCCTACTTCCTCTTCCCCCATCGCAGGTCTAGAGAGCACAAGAATGGCCATGCTTCTGGACGCCCGGCTGCACAACGTGAAAAAAAACGACCGCAACTCATCTTCATCCTCATCCTCTTCTCAGATCCTCCATCCCTGGCTCCCCTTCCTTAAATGGCCCTGGAAACGACACGACCATTTCGTTACCGGTTCCATTATACAATTCGGTTGCCAATTTTGGCGCAATGACTCCCTGGTTACATCGCAAGTTTTCTCCCCCTTCCAGTTCCAATTCCGGAGCAATCAAACCCCGTCTCCTGGAGCATGTTTTAACGCTTCCATGTTCCAAATATGCTTTTTTGAAAGCTACGGCACAGCGTGACGCATGACGACCGCAAATCGTCCTCACCCTCTTCAAACTCGTGAATGTGTTCTTATTCGGCGTTTCGACACTGGGCGGAGGGGGGGAGGAAGGGGCGTCTGGCTCCGGGCCTCTGCAACAGTGCGTCCTGTGGGGAAGAAAAACTCCTCCCTGTCGCCCCCACAAGCGTATTGGTACGGCGGGCCAGGCGATTCGCGTGAGCGTCCCTCATTATTTATATCTTGAAGCTCGAAATTCGCAACAGATTCAAAGATGGAGCGCAGGTGGATTTCAAGATGTGGTTCTCGTAGCGCCGCGCAAAGTCGTCTCAAACATGTGCAACAGTGTCACGGATGGAGGCTGGTCCTTTCCAAAATATGGATCCCGCCTAGCGCCCCGCAAACTCGTTTTCATAACGTGCCACCGCTTCAAGGATGGAGGGCGGGGCCGTTCAAAATGTTGCTCTCTCCTTGAAGCCGTCCACATTTTACCTCACAAGCTCTGCAACCGTTTCAATGATTGAGGGCGGTTCCGTTTCTCAGATGTGGCGCTCGCTGCAGAAACGCGCACATTCGACTCAGAAGTGCGCAAGTGCTTCAACGATGGAGGGCGGTTCCTTTTCAAACAGTGCTTGAAGGTGCGCACATTCGTCTTCAACTGTTGCAGCAGCCTGGCGGGGTCATATGGATGATGTCTCAAGATAAGTGTTCTGGCTCGACATAGTTTGGACTGTCAGGACACAACGTTCACGTTGATTCGCGGTGTTGAAATCCTCGAATTTCTGTTCTGGCACGATTCAGGATTGGCAGGACGCAGCAGTCACGTTAATGGCTGACGGTTTTCTTACAATGGGGCACCTCCCCCAATGAGAACAAATGTTTGTAGAAACAGGTAAGGGGATAACTTGGGGAAACTATGATTGCAACATCGTTGATGCGTCTTGAGGTTACACTGGTTCTCTGGCTCATCCGTCCATACTATCCAGCCTTATCCCCGTATTCTTCCTCCCCTCAAAATCCACACGCAGTCTTCTCCAGGGGTGGGCTATGACAGAAGCTTCTTCACAGAGGCCCAAACAATGAACCATCAAGCCTCGATCACCGATGCTGATCCTCCGCCTCCGTCCTCCTCCCTGGCCCTCTCTGACGCCTCCTTCCCACCCCCTTCCCCCTCCTTCCCCGTCCCCCACCTCCACCCCTCCCCCCCCCCTCCGCCCTTCCCTCCCCCACCTCCCCTCCTCCCTCACCTTCCCTCCTCCGCTCCACAATTACTCAATATGAAAATACTCTCCCTCTTCCCCTGATGGCGTCCGGGTGATGGCCGCGCACCCTCCGCGTACTGTTTTTTTACACACAAGATTCCCGGGAAATCCCGGGAAACGACTCTCGCTGAGGCGCCGGCGTCATTTTTTCCCAAAATGCTGCTCTCGTTGAGGCGCCGGCCTCATTTCTGCTCCCGAATCGTTCCGAATCGTGCTCCCGCTGCAGCGTGGGCCTCATTTTCGGATCGGTGTTTGGCCTCCGTCGTTCAGGATGGCGTTCTCGCCCCAGCGCGGGCCTTTTTCTCGCGCGCCCATCCGCCCGCCACCACCGCGCCGCACCGCCACCACCACCACCACCACCACCACCACCACCACCACTACCACCACCACACCCAGCACCAGCACCAGTACCAACACCACCACCACCACCACCACCACCACCACCACCACCACCACCACCACCACGACAACCACGCACGCACGCACGCACGCACGCACGCACGTGCACCACCACCCACTACGCACGCGCGCGCGGAGCCACAGCTCCGCTACGACACGCGTCCGCGGATAGAGAAAATCAGCGCCATGGTAAGGGATGGGTGGGAGGGGTAGGACGTCAGATATGACGCGAGCGCACCTAGCTTGCCCCCTCCCCCTCCTCCCCATCCCGCCCCTCCTCCCCACCCTCCCCCCCTACCTTTCCACCCCCCCTCCCCATCTATCCTTCCTCTTCCCCCGTCTCCCCCTCCCCAAGAACAACAAACATGCACGCATCACGGAACTCTGGCAAATCCTCTATATACTCCGGCCCAATACCCCCCAAACTCCGTGTAGAGAACCCTTGCGAGTTCCGGCAAATTGTAAGTACGCACTCCGCTTCCCCTCACCACTCGTCTGGCGGACCCCAGGAGCAGCAAACATGTGTGCTTTGATCTTGCTGGAATTCTCAAGGGTCTTGGTCGTGCTTGGAAGCGACGGGCCGTTCCTGAGCGTGCCCCCCAAAAGTTCTGACGGTACCAGGCAGGACCTAGACACGCATGTAGATCAGCATTGGGAGTAAAAGCTAGCGAGTGCAAGTGCATGAGCAGACGTGAGCGAGTGCAGACGCATGAGCCTGCGAGAAACACCCACCAACAACTGCCTTGGTGAGGTCGCTGGCGCACCTAAAAGCAAATCCACAGCCCCCCCCCTCCCACCTGCGATCGAACGACGAGCTTATCAACATACCAGCCCCAACTCCTTCAACTGCTACCCACTCACCACGGGGTCGAACGTGCGCACGAAGCTTCAAGCTGCGAGCCTGTGCGCCATCAAGCCCCCACAACCAGGCGAAGCGTGATATCTCGATCGTACCCTGCCAGGGTAACCGCAGCCCGTTGAAAACGCTGACGTCCAAACGACTCAGAGCCAGAATGAAACATATGAAGCGCGGATGCACGCATGCAAGACCAGCTGCTCGCCGAGAAGGCGCTCGCCAAGTCGTGGCAGCTGGTAATATGAGACACGCCCGAATGCGGCAGGTGAAAACAAGCAGTGCGCTGCACAAGCAGTGCCTCGTCCAGCTGTTGGCGCGAGACGAATGCATGATCAGCATATGGATGCTGTCCAGGACCCTTTTGAGACTGGACACCCAATTACTTACAAGGGCATCCCAAAGAAGTAAATCCATCGAGTCTGATGCTCCCTACGGGGCAAAGGGATGTCGCGTTGTTACGCGCACAGGGGAGGTAACATTACCTAGGGCCACTGCAGCTGGTCAAGAGTCTTGGGTCTATGACGGAATCGTCGTCACTTACCATTAACCAAGAACTCCCTGCGCGATTGGCTGCTACGCGAGCCGGGTGGCATTCACTTGGTTATGTTTCCGCGTATTGCAGGAGTACCGCGCCGCTTTCGACGCTGCATGTTTTGCAATGATATAATATAGATCTATCAAATAGATTGAAAGACAGACATGCAGACAAACATACATACATACATACTAACATACAAACATACAAACACACCAGCATACATACATGCATGCATACATACACTTACATCTGTGTATATATAATATATGTATATACATAACGCCGCCTTGGCGGGTGCGTGGGCCCATCGACCTTCAAACGAGGACTTGTCCCCAGCTTGCGCGCGTGGTCGCCATGCTCGCAAAGCCATACGCCGCGCGGACTGCCACCGCGGAGGGTCGCGCACGCGCGCGCACAAATGCTGATACTGAAATGGTGGTGTCTGGCTCCGAGCGAGCTTGAAGCGAGCCTTCGTCGCTTGCGTCTGCTCTGGGAGACCGCGGGACAGCAAGCCGGACATGCACAGGTAATGGGGGCCCTGTTGGGCACATATGGATGTGGCGGAAAAAGGGGGCCTTTTCAGCAGTGTGCGCGGCTTTTCCGGTAGCCTTGCGGGTGCTGCGCGCCCCTGGACTTAGGAGGTTCTAGGGAGATGACGGATCCTTGCGCGCACTGGATGGCGACGGGGCGCTACTTCTGAGTAGATACGAATCGGTGGCGATTGCTCCACCGCGTGCTCTGGCGCGGGCGTGTCCAACCAGATGCCGAACAATTGCATTGAACCTCCGCCAATTGCGTTTGGGCGTGAAGGTATCTATCACTCTCCGCTTAGATGTTGCAATGGCACACCATGCAATGGATTATCCCTGGCCGTCGGGCGGTGCACGCTCATGTCGTAGCGAAGCACGGGCACCGCATGGTTGCTCGCAGTGGTTGCCATGAGATATCAATGCCCTGTGTGTTACACCGCCTTCAGTTCCCATGTTACGTATCGATGACATCCTGTGCTTTCCTGTGCTCGGGTTTTTTCCGACCGGATGCTGCTCGAAATCTGGTTCCGCTTGCTCCTCCCGCGACTCTGCGATGTCCATCCTGCGATATGATTACGGGCTCGTTCCAGGATTTGCTTGATTGCTTGGGCACCCACTTTACACCCCCGTCCACTACCTGCTCCACCTCTCTTTTGCCTTAAACGGCGCGCCCGCCTGGATGGCCAACGTTGCCGATGGCTGCGGCAGCGAAATCGCAGGCCAGGCCAAGACGGCCAAGGTCGTGCCCGATGCCAAATCCAGGGGAAGCGACATCACGAGCAGCTGGCATTGATTATCACGTAGTTGGGATTGGCCATCCGCGCAGAGCTTCAAAATGTGTGCGGAGTCGTGCCATTACGTTACGCATCATGTCTGACTCGCCTACTACGACGGCTAAGCGCAAGACAGGCGAAAAATTATCACGCCAGGCCCAGCGTCGCAAAGAGGCCGGCGGGGTTAGAGCGTCTGAGGTAGCGAGGGCCATCCAAAGCCTAGAAACATCTACACTATACATATGCATCGCCAGCACACTGCGCTACGAAGTCGACGCGCGCGCACCGAGGAGAAGGACGAGCCAAGATCAAAGAGAGTGGAGCGGGGGGGGGGAAGGGAGAGAGGAGCGTGGGGCCCAGCCCTCAGGAAACTTGTCCAGGCCCTTGAACTCCAGCTCTTGGTGCGTCTCGTCCTGCGTCGTCTTGGCGGAGAACAGACAGGCCGCGGCAGCGGCTTTCGCATCCTTGGATCAAGCAGTGGCGAAGCGTCCTGGTTCGCCGATAGCCCCACCAAACCATGTTCTAAGAACCTTTTGTGGTCTGCACGAAATGTTCTTAGAACATTGCTGGTGGGGTCTGTCTTGTTTTAACACATCGGGCTTATGTTCTAAGAACATTGTTTTTAATGAAAAAACACTTTTGGATCCTAAAAGCATTTCGTGGTGGCGCTATAGGAATGCCAGGACGGTCGGTCCCTGCTCAATTGGACGGACCGCTCCAGCGCCTCACCCTCTGCTCATCTCGCCGGGCGGCCTCCCCGGCGCGCCGCGGCCGCCGCCTCTCGGCAGCCGCCTCCGAGGCTCGAGCGCGACGGCACTGCCACGAGGAGCCGCAGCGGCTCCAGCACGACGGGCTCGACCACCCACTTCGCCGCCGCGTCGGTCGTCGCGGCCACCTTCGCCATCCGCAGCCGCGCCCTTCGGCGGCGACGCCAGCTGCGCCCCCAGGGAGGTGTGCACAAGCTCCTCGACCTTTGGCTCGAAGAGAGCGGCCCCCGCGCAAAACCGCGGGCGTCCGCCGGGGGGCCTGCCGGCCCGGATCGCGGCGGCGGCGCCGCGAGGCACAGCGGCGTCTCCAGCAAGAGGGTCTCGAGCAGCAGCTTCGCCAGCAACTGAGGTGGCACGGTCGGCTCCGCCAGAAGCGCCGGCAGGGCAGCACCGCGAGGAATAGCAGCGTCTCCACCAAGAGAGGGTCTCGATCACCTGCCTCGCCCTCCGGGAAGGTCAGCGCAAGCACCTCCGTCAACGGCTTCACGATGCACAGCGGCCCCGCCAGCCGCGACCCCAGGAGAAAAAAATCTCCGGCGCCGCGAAACTCATCTTGAGGAAGAGCAGCCATCCCAGGAGGGTGAGGATGACAACTGGCAGCGGCAGCAGCGCGAGCAGCGACAGAAGACTCCCCATTAATAACACGCGGCTCCTGGATCCCCCCATAACCACTACGGGGAACAGCGCGGCCACGCTTGATTGCGATTTGGCCCAGGGCCGAACCGCCGGGAACAGTATCGGCTGCAGCGCATGAGTCACGACCGTCAGCTCAGCTCTCGGCACGGTCGCGCCCGTGACCAGCTTTACTGGAAGTCGCGTGCATCTTCTCCTCCTCCATAAGCATTGCATGCTGGTACTCGGTCAACTGGGCCAGGCCCTCCTCTTGGCCCTTCTTCTTCTCCTCCAGGAACATGGCGTGCAGGTGCTCGGTCATTGGGGCGAGACCCGCCTTGAGGATGGAGTCGCACGCCGTCAGCATCCGCTCCTGGGTCACCGCCCATCGGTCGTTAGTCTTCGCGCGCGAGTGCTGCTCCAACTCGAGAAACCTCGTCTGCACTGGTTCCGGCCTCGCTTGCAGCGCCAGGAGGTCAGCCCGCAGGTTGCCCACAACACCCCCAGGATCAGCAGTGGGGAGGGCCTTCACAGACGTCTCCATCCGTGTGGACAGCTACTGGAGATCTGGACCTGCAGGCAGTTCGCAGTGTCCTCCGGCCTCGCAGATTGCCTGGTCCTGCGAATTATTGACCATCTTCGCGAACTCCACTAGCTGGGCAGGATACCGTTCAGTGGCCCACGCCTGCATCTTCTCGAAGATGTCGAGTGCGACCTTCTGGTCGATCATCACCTTGAGCTCCTCGACGCGGCTATCGGCGGCCGCCTCCGGGTTGGTCTCGCAAAAAGGCAGGCGAGGAGTTGGAGTCCCTCAGGCCTCCGTGCGTCCAGGTCTGGTGCAGCAGCATTCAGGCGACATGCGCAGACGAAGCGTGCCCGGAGGAGTGCCGCAAGGCGATGGAGGCGTACTAGAGGGAGGTGTTCGTCCCCATGCCACGTTCGCCACTTTCGGCTGCGCCAGACGCGCAAGGCTGAGTTCAAAGACGAGCGCATGAGGTTGACGTTCGCGGCGGACTCCGAATTCAAGGCTCTGGAGAAGACGCTCTGCGGCTACTTCAAGGCCATCGGCGCGAGGCGCGAGCTGAGCCCAGCTCCCTGTGTCGCTCTCGAAAGGGAGTCATCTTGATTGTTGGATCAGGTGGGCGACGGCAAGCCGACGAAGGAGGAGGAGAAACAAGTCGAGTAGAGGCGACGGCATCTTCTACCAGAGTGACGTATTTGAGTTCAAGTGACCGACGATATTCTGGAGCATTGCCGAGGCCGAGGCAGGATGAGGTTCTGATTGGCATGCAATCTCTTGGGAATGTCTGGGGGGTCAGGTCTGTAGGAGAGCCCGCAAGGGCGTCGGCAGGGCCGCCTTAGTCGCTCGTTGCCGTGGCTCTTGGTTCGCACATTTTCGCGTCAACGTGCTCTTGGTGCGCGAAATGTTTGGTCCAGATTTCCGCTGCACCCAGGGCCCAGCATGGCTTCCATCTAGAACTTCAAATTCTGAGGTCGTCTCCCAGGGTTTCATTGCAAACGGCAGCCTAACACGCGTGGGCAAAGGCCGAAATCGATGGGTAAACTAGCTTAAAGGATACGCGAATAACAAAAACGCCGCATTTGATGACATGGTGCACTCGAGCGGGCCTGCACTAACACTCTGGCAAATCATTGGGCAAATCAGCGCCCGTCGATCACAACCGCGTTTACGACCAAACAAGGCAGCCTACAACAGGCCCGCGTTTCCGCGAAACGTCGTCGGGCGCCAGCGGTGCAAACCCCGCGGCCGTAGCGCGCTAACTGAGAGGACAGCCTGACGTCGATGTCTCTTCGCAAAGCGGCCCAATGCTGCCGCCCGCGCGGCGGCGCAGAGGCTGCTCCCGTTGCATTTCTCCACGGGCAACGGCCCAGCGACTGCGTTTCCCGCGGGGGGCGGGCCGGCGCCTCCGCCCGCGCGCCGGCGCTGAGGCCGCCCCCATCGCATCCTCGCGTAAGCAGCCCAGCGCCGCCGCGCGCGCGGAGGCGCAAAGGTCGCCACCGTCAAAGTTCTCCGCGTACGGCGGCCAAGCGCCGCCGCGCGCACGGCGGCGCGGGAGCGGCTCGCGTTGCGTTTACTGCTCGCGACAGCCCCAGCCCGCCGCGCTCGCGGCGGCGCAGAGGCCGCCTCCAGTTCGCCTCTCCATGCACGGCGGCCCAGCGCCGCCGCGCGCACGGAAGCGCCGAAGCTGGTCTCGTCGCGTTCTTTTTTTTTCCCGAGCGCGGCGGAGCAGGAGCCGCCTCCATTGCGTTTCCTCGCGCGCGCAGGCCCAGCGCGGCCGCGCGCGCGGCGGCGCAACGGCCGCTCGCGATGCGCTTCCCCGCGCACGACGGCCCAGCGTCGCCGCGCGCGCGGCGGCGCAGGGGCCGCCAGCAGCGCGTCTTCCGCGCGCGACGGCCCAGCGCCGCCGCGCGCGCGGTGGCGCAGAGACCCCCTCCCGCTGCACGTCGCAACGCTCGACGGCCCAGCGACGCCGCGCGAGCGACGGCGCAGAGGCTGGCCTCGTCACAATTTGCCCGCGCGCGACGGCCCAGCGCCGCCGCGCGCGCGGCGGCGCAAGGGCCGCCTCCATTGCGTTCTTCTGCGCACGACGGCACGGCGCCCCCTCGCGCGGCGTCGCAGAAACCGCGCGCGGCGCGCTTGTTCGACGCGCGACGGGCCGGCGCCGCCGCGCGAGCGGCGGCGCAGAGGCCGCCCCCGTTGCATGCCTCCGCGCACGTCGGCTCAGCGCTGCCGCGCGCGCGGCGGCGTGGAGGCGTTGGCCGAGCGGTTGCCTCGGCGTCAGCCGAACGGTTGCTGTGAACTTCGATTGCCAGGGCTTCCCCTGTCTTGGCGTCAGCCATGCAATTTGGGCGACGCGCGCTGCGCTGCACCCCTATCTCGCGCAGTGCGCGAGCGTTTTTTTTTTTTGTTTTTTTTTTTTTTTGCGAAGGGTGATCGAAAGGCGAATTGTGTTTCGGCGCCAGCCGAGCGATTCGCGTGAACTCCAACCACCAGAGGGCCCCAGTGCAAGGGCCGAGTAGGCTCTCGATCGCTCGAAGCGCAGGGGTCCGGGAGGCTCTGTGTCGACCGAGGCTTCGATCGCCTGGGCGACTCTAGATCGCCCGAAACCGAACGGGCCCAAAAAACTCCGGGCCACGCGAAACTCATTGGCCTGGGAAGCTCTGAATGAAACCGTTCGGGCACCCACCACGAGCGCGGGTGAGCGCACCCATGCGTCGGCGGCGCGCGTGGGCGGAGGCGCCCAGGCACCCGCGGCGCGCGCGGGCACCCGCGCCCGAATTGGCGGCCCGAGTTGGCCCCCCCCGAGTTGGCCGCCCGAAAGTACCGACCAAAGGGACCAGACGAGTTGACCGGCCGAAGTGATCGGCCGAGCCGAACGGCCGAGTTGATCGGCCGAGTTGATCGGCCAAATTGATCGGCCGAGTTGATGGGCCGAGTTGATCGGCCGAGTTGACCGGCCGAGTTGATGGGCCTAGTTGATCGGCCGAAGTGATCGGCCCAGCTGATCGGCCCAAATGACCGCGCGCGCGCGTTGACGTGTTGATCGGCCGCGCTTTGATGAGTTGATCGGCCAGATTGACCGCCCAACCGCGCGTTGACCGCCCCGCCGCGCGTTGACCAGCCGAGTTGACCGCCCGGTTTGACCGCCCAGCCGCGCGTTGACCGCCCCGCCGCGCCATGACCGACCGAGTTGACCGCCCAGGTTGACCGCCCAGCCGCGCGTTGACCGCCCGGCCGCGCGTTGGACGCCCGAATTGACCGCCCGAGTTGCCCGCTCGACCGCGCGCGGACCGACCTGGATCGGCCGCCAATAAGCCGGTTGACCGCCCCAGGTTGACCGCGCAGTCACCTCCCTCGCGCGGAGCCGCGAAAGCAAGTGGCGGGCGAGACTCGGCCACGACGCACTGGGACACACCAGCGGCCTCAGAGGCACGTCCGACGGAAGGCCGCTCGAGCTGCGTTTTCCGCGCACGGAGGTGCCTGGCCGTCGCGCGCGCGGGAAATCCAACACGAGCGCCCTTCTAGCCGTCGCGCGCGCGGCGGCGCAGAGGCCGCCTCAATCTCGCTCGCGCGCGCCAGGCGGCGCCGCGCCGCCGCGATAGTGGAGGGTGCGAATGCCAAGTGCTGTCTGGCAGCGTTTCTCCATTCGCTGAGGGGGCTCGCCCGCCCCACCGCGCGCTTCTCCGCGCGCCGCCCCTTCTCCCGAGGGTTCCCGGGCGTCCGCGTTGACTCCCTGAGGCCCCCCAAATCTCCCAAGACGGCCCCGGGTGGCAATCGGCCGCCAAGATGGCCTCAGGTTCATTCTTGGACGGACAAAAATGGCTCCGAGACAAATCAACGCGGCGCCACAGAGGCCCAGCACGGAACCAAGATGGTTCAGAGAAGCCCCCAATACGTCCCAGGGCGGCTCAAGAGGGCTCCAGAAGGACCCCGAAAGACCCTAGGGACGACACTCGCTGATTTTGATACGGCGCTTCGCTGATTTGGGGGCACGATCGCCCCCGGCTTCAATCAGCCCGAGACGGCCAACGGAGCCTCCAACGTTGCCCTGAGACGGCCCAAGACGCCACGACAACGAGCCGAGAAACCTCCAGAATGCGGCACAGGACGGCACCAAGAGAGCCCCAAGACAGCCTACGAAGACAGCCGAAGGGATCATAGACGGCCCGGGAGGGCCTCTCGACCCCCGACGGACCCAGGCGCCCCCGCGACGCCCCGACGAAGGCCGCAAAAGAGACCCAAGACGGCTCATGTGGAGCCCAGAGCAACCCAGGAAAGCCGCAGGGGGCCCGCAAGACGGCCCCACAGGAACCCAAGACTGCCCTGATACGGCCCAATTGAGCTCCATGAGGGCTCTTCAAGAAATAGATTGGGAGCGCGCACATGTGACAGCCTAATGTTTGCTTCCTTCGCATTATCATCGCCGTCCTTGTCGCCACCATCGTCGTTATCATCGCTCGAACAGTCGCCGCCCGAAGTGCTGGACTAGCGCGGTGGAGGGACCTGCTTCTGTCACCTGGGCGCAATGCGAAACGCACTTGGCGACGCGCACGCGGTGCTCTCTTCGGAAGACTCGCCCACTTCCTTTGGTTGTGCAACGCGAGTCCCCCTGCAACCAGCGCGTGACATCGAAGCCTCGGTGTTAAAATGTGCGTTCGTGCGTTCGCGTGCTTCGCGCTGCGCGGTGCGAAACAAAACTCGCGCAGACAAGCGCGTGCTCGCGTGCTCCGCGGCAACGAGGCCGTTGGCGCCGCGGGCCGTAGAACGAGCAGCGCTTCGCGGGACCCAAGGGGAACCGCGCTGTCGGGGAGCGATGGCGCACGCAGAATTCAGGAAATCAAAACCGCCCCCCCGTCGCAAATCTGAAGTCGATCTTCGTTGTTCTACCATGTGGACCGAGGTCGCAGACGGACGGCATCGCAAGACCGAAGCCGAAGACGAATGCCAAGGCCGAAGACCAACTTGCATCGCAAGACACAGCTGCAAAACCAAGGCTGGGCACCGACGCCCTGGGGCACTGGTCGAAGCCGGCAACCGCGCCTAACCCATCGGACAACCCACCCCGAAGACCGACGTATATGCAGTAGTGAAAACAGACGACACTTTCAACTGCACACCAACAGCTACGAATCTGGAGCCACAGCTTCACCAAAACAAAATTCACAACAACCAATTGACCCCAAAAACCTTCACACCAAAACGAACACCGATTTCCGTTTTAATCGCTTTCCCTGCCCCGTCTGGGGCCATTCCTACAGACGGCCCCGTTCTCTGACCCCCGGACAAACCCAAACAATCTCTGGATGTATTGCATGGGGCTGGTGGGAATTTGAAGGGAATCGACCTTCTACGGTATTGTCTTCGGCGGATGAACTTATGATTGGTGGGCAATCTTCGTCCAGAACGTTGCATGATCAGGGTGCATCGGCTATTGCTCCATCCGCTGGCAGAGTACGTCTCGAGCCTGTGCCAACACACCCGCTCGTCTTGCCGACGGAGAACGGCGCCCTTTGCTGTGCAGTCGGTGTCGGGAAGGTATGTGGCCGAG
Organism: Prorocentrum cordatum; assembly: GCA_963575745.1. Lineage (NCBI taxonomy): Eukaryota > Dinophyceae > Prorocentrales > Prorocentraceae > Prorocentrum > Prorocentrum cordatum. Next base: position 315,288 of record CAUYUJ010006669.1, on the reverse strand, counting down.
GATCAGTCCAAGCAAAAGAAGGGTCAATGAGGTGGGGAGACACTGTCCGGGCAATACGCTTTTGCCGAGATCCTCCGCTCTCCACCCCAACCTCGCTCGTAGTCAGCGTCTTGCTGAATTGGTCGCCAGAGTCTTGTTCGCTCGCCCCCCTCCTCCTTCGGGCCCTGAGCCCCTCCCCCCGCCGCCAGGACTGCGACAGATTCAGGGCTTCTCGGATTCGTTCATTCGTTCGTGCCGATGCCGAGGGGCTCCCGCCGTTCTCGGCCTCCTCGGCCGCCTGGTAAATCAGGGGTCTCCGGAGCGGTGCCCATCACCCACCCAGCTGGAACCCCCCAGCAGAAGGGCGTGTCGAGGCCGCCAGGTGATGTCCCCACCAGCAGCGCGCGGTCAGGAAGTTGCGGTATTGCCGCAACCCAGATGCTACGCACCTCCTTGTTCCCACACGGGCGAGAGGCTGTGAACAGCATCCGAGAGGTCGTGCTTGCTTGCTTGCTCCTCCACTTCCCCCCCCATCTCCACCTCGTTCGGGCTCACGTCAACATATATTAGAGATCCATAGATCTGGCGCGTGGGCGCCGGATTCACGAGACGGGGGAGGCACCCCCGTAAAAAGAGGCCAACGCCGCCTCGTTGGGCGAGAGATCGCGCCGACTACGCGAGGAAAAGGGACCCGTCGTCGCTAGTCCACGCGCCCGGACCCACGTTTGCGTTTCCTTGGTTCCTCCCCCCGATCTGCCCCCCCCGCTCCCCCCGATCCCCACGTCCCGCTCCCCCATTCCCCTCCTCCTGCTCCTCCTCGACAACATCGACGACGACGACGACGACCGAGAGCGGCGCACCGCGAGGGCGCCGCCGGTGGTGGTCAGCAGCAGGCCCGCGTCGCCCCACGAGGCGCCGAGCACCTCGGGGCGCGCTGGCGGCGGGCGCCCGGCTCAGCGGGACGTCCGGGGAGGATGGGCCCGGTGTCCACCACCACCGCCACGGGGAGGGCAGGGAGGATCGTTCAATCGTTCAAGCTGGGACGATGAGGGCCGCCCGACGTCGGGGAGACGTACGACTCGGGTACGGGGGACTCGGGTACGGGGGACTCGGGGAGGATGGGCCCAGCTTCCACCACCACTGCCATACAGTACGGGCGCGGTTGCAAGAAACCCTCGCAAGGAACCCAACCCTGAAAACCCGCGCGCGAGGTGCACCTGAAAGGAAACCAGGAGCACCCTGAACGCAGCCGCTCCTTCCCCGGCCGCGGGAAGCCACCCGCGGCGCGCGGAGCGAAGAAACTCAGGATACCCTGACGAAAACCAGATGGCTTCTTGATGCGCGCCCCCACTGTAGTAAGATAGGGAGGATCGTTCCAGCTTGGACGATGAGGGCCACCCGACGTCGGGGAGACGTAAGAATCGGACACGGGGGACGCGGGTTGGCCCGAGGGGGCCATCATGAGAATGACGAGACCCAATCTGCAATTTGGCGCGAGCTCCCGCTGCAAACATCCCACGACAACTGGACCGTCAAAATCCAGGACGCGCTCGTCAAAAAAAATGCTGGCAGACCCGAGCTCCTGCTGACTCTGAGGTCGGGCATGTCCTCCTACAGGTTGATCCTGAACGACAGATCACAAACATCAAAAAATACCCCCAAAAAATATCCGAACATAGACACAACAACGGCCCCAGACTATGTTTAAACTATGTTTGAATCCCCCTGTAGAGGGACAGGCCCGACTTGAGCTTGCTCGAATCTTGCGTTTCCCCGACGACTTTGGACGCCCGAAATGGGTACGGAAAAAATTGGTACAATGCCCAACAACAAATGTTGTCCCGAACCAACAGCGGCCGCTGTCGGGCAGGCGGCCTTCTGCCTCGAATGGACACAGGCCGCGGAGGCGCGGACAGCGAGTCCTGTTCAAAATGAACAGGAACTGCTGCTGGGCATCGTACCCACTCTTTCCGTGCCCATCTCGCTCGTGCAGAACAATTTACTCCTCGGTGGCGGCCGGCTCTGGGCCACCAGCGGCGTCCCACCTCGAGCGCCCGCGCGGGTGTCGCCGACCCGCGTCGGCACGGCACGAGCCTCCCGTGGAAGGGGTGGGATACGAGGGGCCCATTGTCCACCACCACTGCCATGGGCAGGAGAGGGAGGAGGAGGAGGAGGAGGAGGAGGAGGAGGAGGAGGAGGACCAGCGGAAACCCAAGAGCTGTCCTCGATGCTGGCATGAACCCTCCCTCCAAGCTCCCTCTCCATAGGCCCCTACAACGCTTCGCGTCCATTGAGGAAACTGCCCCGTTGGAAGACAGCAGTTTGAAGCTCCTGAAGCGTACCAGAACATTGCTCTCGGGATTTCAACGCCACGTATCAACCTGACTGCTGCGTCTTGACCATCCAGAACCGTGCCAGAACGTCCTTTTTGGGACTCCAACACAGCGAATCAAGATAACTGTTGTGTCCGCATGCTCCTGAATCCTTCGAAAACGCCATTTCTGGTACGCTGATCATGGGAACCCGTGAAACTCTTGCAACTTTTGAAAAAGAATGTGAAGGGGCGCTGAGGCGACAGCCACAATTTGGAAAAAACGCCCTCAATCCGTGAAACTCTTGCGAATGTTGAGAACGAATGTGCGCGGCGCTGAGGCGAGAGCCACATTTTGAAAACCACCCGCCCTCAATCCGTGAAACTCTTGCAACTTAAAACAAATGCGCGCGGCGCTAAGGCGAGAACCACATTTTGAAAACCACCCGCCTTCAGTCCGTTAAACTCTTGCAAATTCTTAAAACGAATGCGTGCGGCGCTAAGGCGAGAGCCACATTTTGAAAACCACCCGCCCTCCATCTGTGAAGCTGTAGCCATTTTTTAAGCTTCAGATTCAGAGATGGTGGGAAAGTCTCAAGCGAAACGCCCGGCCCGCCCTACAAAACTGGCCCCGGGATGTGACAAGGAGGAGTTATTTATAAGGAGAATGAATGGAGGACCTCCTCAGCCTTCCTTCTCCCCCGTCCTATGCATGATAGCGGTGGTGGAGAATTTGCCCATCAGGATAGGGGTAGAGTCGAGGTTGGAGGGGAGTGCCCCTAAACTAAGGAGCCGAACTCTATACACCAACGCTCTGTCCAGCCCAACCATCCAATTCGCGCAGGAAAGCGAATCCTGGTGTATACGGGATCCTGGTGTATACATGTGCCTTCGCTTCCCAGGGAAAACGAGGACAAGAATTATACATCACAGCACCCCGACGTCATCCCCGACCCTAGCATGTCATGGCACTGATAATGTAGATGCTCTAACTTCCGACATCCAGCCGGGCTCGTTCCCTGACCCCACCTTCGGAGAACCCCCACCCTGCGTACTTCGAGCCCCCGATTCGGCCCCACGCAGGAGTGGCCATGGGCAAGCACTGACCTCTGGCGAGCGGCTTTGCGAGGGCGCGGCGGAGGGGGGGCCAAGCCCGAGCGCGAAAAAAAAAGCTATCTGCTGTCCACCGCGTGCACCGATCGGGGAACCCCAAGAGGGAGCGCTCTGGAGGTCACTCCAGCGAGGGGTCACTCCTGCGTGGATTCGGCCGACCCTCGGCTCCTAAGACGAATCCAGGACAAGGATAACATCGGGTGAGGATAAATCGAGAATCTGAGATCTGGCGGCTCCGTTGGATGCATCGAGCGCCGCGGCCTTCTCAGAGCGCTCTGGAACACCCCGGACCGCTCTGGAACGGATCTAGCCTCGTCCTGGCCCCGTCCTATAGGCTCCCCCTCCCCGGCAGAGCCCAGCACGTCTCCGAGGCCGGCGAGGCCGGTCAGCGAGAACGGCGTGGCGCGAGCCGCGCTGGGCATCTCGACCTCCGCCAGATTCGTCGGGGCAGAGGCGGAGGAGGAGGAGGAGAAGGAGGAGGAGGAGGAACGAGGAGGAACGAGGAGGAACGAGGAGGAACGAGGAGGAACGAGGAGGAGGAGGAACGAGGAGGAGGAACGAGGAGGAACGAGGAGGAGGAACGAGGAGGAGGAGGAACGAGGAGGAGGAGGAGGAGGAACGAGGAGGAGGAGGAGGAACGAGGAGGAGGAGGAGGAGGAGGAACGAGGAGGAGGAGGAGGAGGAGGAGGAACGAGGAGGAGGAGGCAAGGGCGGGAGTCGCGAGGGGGGGGGCCGGGAGGAGGCGGAGGTGCGAGGCGAGAGGCGATGGGGCGAGGGAGCAGGGCAGGCCGAGGGTTCGAGAGGGCAGAGGCTGGGAGAGGGAGGACCATTTTACCGTCGACGACGCGGGGGAAAAGCACACAAACAGAGGAAGGAGGAGCGGAGGAGGACAGAGAGGAAGAACTTGGGCGATTCAGACCAAGGCCCGACGATTTTGGCATCGACGACGCGGGGGAAAAGTACACAAACAGAGGAACGGAGGAGGACAGAGAGGAAGAGCTCCGATTAGCCCTCCGGGGACTCAGACCAAGGCCCGGCGTCGACTGCCACGCTGTCACCCTTGTTTTGCCTACCCTGGGTTATGCGAGTCCAGTAATGTCGTCCTCCCTGAACCCCCCTCCCTGAACCCCATTCGGGGGCAGAGGGGGCGGCATTCGTGGCGGAGACCTCGCACTTGACCGCCGCTGGTGTAGTAAACGCATCGACGGCATACAGCAATAAAAGAACGATGGCGAGGGAGGACGAAGGGATGCGAGGTATACGAGGAGGGAGGAAGCAAGGAGGGAGAGAGGATGACAAAGGGCAGCGAAAAGGTCAAACACTTCTACCCGCGCTGCACAACGTCGCCCTCGTGTTCGCGCAAGCGAGGCGCAACGAAGAGTACCACTAACATCTCCAAGTCGCACAGGACCATCCAGTTCCCTCTGCCTAGGACCTTCGAGAAACTCTACACGATCCAGCTGACCAATCCGCCCACCACCCCCCCAAGGGAGGGGAAAGCGGACGCGGATGCGCTCTCGGACGGGGAGGGGGAGGGCAAGAAAAAGGAGGGAGGCCTGTACGATGAAGGCGACGATGGCCAATTAGGTTGCCGTGGAATAGAAACGGGTCCTGTGCTTGGGAAGGGTCCCGGAAGGCCTGCACTGGAGTAAATATCAGGACTCCCTCGAGGACCCCTTCTCGTCGTGGTGATCTCATCCGCTTATCCAAAATCGGTCACCAAAACTCTCCAAGGGTGCATCCCGCGTCCTCACCGGGAGCTCGACGGGAATCCAGCCGTGACCACGGGGAGCCTCCCAGAGGCCAAGAAAGGCAAAAACAGAAACATTAGAAAACCAAATCCCAACCACAATCCACGCAAAAGCTCTCCCTGGGCCCCTTGGAGGGTTCATCATGGAACGTTTATCGCTCAAGACAAAAATCTGACGGCCCTGGGGCCCGCCACGGGCCCATCTAGAAACCGAAAAGCAAGCAAACAAAACGCGCCCGAAATCTCGGCTCTCGAACCCTCGGGTCCACCCTGAAGTTTATCACCCCAAACCGGTTTCTGACGGCCTGTATTCATACGCACAGCAAAAAAGCAGATACACATCCAACATCTAAATCCTCCAACCTCGAACCCTTTAGGGCCGCTCCAGAAACGCCCAATGCCTTCCTTGTGGGAGCGCTGCCCCCTTCTGTGTCAGGCTCTTGAGGTTTCGTGAAGGGCTCGCTGAAAACCTACCGCAGACGCGGCACCATCGAATATGTCATCGATGAGAAGGCCTTCCACTGGCTTCCGAGAGAAGAGAGCCAGCCCTGTTTTGCTTCCGTCTGCTTCCGCCAAACTCTTCCGCCGACTTCAACCTTGCGACTGCGACCCGCACTGCGCTCTTTGTGAATGACGCGGGTGTGGCCCGAAGCGCCTGCACCATCCCAGAATATCTGACAGAAAAATGGCCATGGACTGCTCCAAGCATCAGGCGTTGCACAGTGCAGTCAGCCAGGTACGATCGTGCATGGAAGCTGCATGCGCCTCACCTGTGGGGATCGCGCTGCACAACTGGGCCGCCGCCAGTCGACATGACGCAACTCTACCGTACACGGGTCGGTGAAGACAGGCGCACCCTTCGTGAGATCCTCCGACACCAACCATCTGGGAGGCCCCCAAAAAGATCCCCCGCGTACTGCCAGAAACGCCTGTGGGGGGGCCGTCGAGGCCGCGCGCGCCCTTCGTGTGCCTCCGCGCACCTTCCTGCGGCCCAGGGGGGATCCCTTAGGGGCCCTTCAGGGCCCCTCTGCTGCAACCCTTCTGGGAGGCCTAAGTGTTGATCGCTCCGGTACTGCCAGAAACGCCCGTGGGGGGGACGTCAAGGCCGCGCGCGCCCTTCGTGCGCCTCCGCGCTTCTTCGGCGGCCCATTGGTGACCCCTTGCGGGCCCTTTTAGGACCCCTCTCCTGCAATCTCTCAACGAGGGCCTCCCAGGAGACCCCCCAAAAAAGCGAGAACGAGGGGAGGGTAGCGGCATCGGCACCTGCTCATCTGAACGTTATCGCCCACCCCGCTGCTAGACAAGCGCGTTCCACTACTCGCACAGGAACTACTCGCAAATGGCCCGGATCCGACGCGGGGGATCCACGCTCCATCCAGAATCGAGGCACACGCGTGTCTCGCCGGACGCTTGCGAGTAGGCACTTTGCGAGTAATGGAATGCGCTCGGTGAGCTGCGACGCGCCCGGGGGGGCCATCAAGGCTGCGCGCGCCGGGGGCCGGCCCTCAGGATGCAAGTGCTGGGAGGTCTCCGTCGGAAGGACTAGGGAGACTTAAGCTCCACCGGGAGGCTACGCCGGATTCGGCCGCGGACTGACCGGGATAACGCCGGAGCAAGCTGGATCCAACGGGATTGAGCAGGACGAAGCCGATCTCGACCGCATTTCGGACCAGGGCAAAGTCAGAACCTGACCCCCAGGAGTTGCATGCGAGCAGGCCCCCTCCCCCGCGTGACCAGGGCGCCGCGGCTGTCGGCCGCCAGGGCGGCGAGGTGCCCGGTCCTGGCGCCGCCGCCCTCGCCCCCTTCGGCCGCGGCCGCGGCCGCGAGCCCGCTGGCGCTGCCGCCCTGCTGCTGCTGCTGCTGCTGCTGCTGCTGCTGCTGCTGCTGCTGCTGCTGCTGCTGCTGCTGCTGTCGCTCACACCTCCTGCTGATGCTCCTCCTTCCAGTTCGGTGACAACTCATGGGAGCCTCCCATACTATCTTGTCGGCTCTTGCGAGTCGAAGCAAATCGGCGCGAAACCGAGGCTAATCGACGCTAAATCGATGCTAATCGGCGCTAGATCGACGCTGATCGGCGCTACCTCATCGACTCCAGGCGCTTATCGACGCTTATCGACGCTAAAGACGGAATTGAGAGGGTATACCAGGCTCCCATGACTTGCGACAGAATTCCAGATTCCCAACGCCCCCCTCTCGTCGTGGAGCAATCACGACGGAAGGCTTGCTGCGACGTTCGGCCTCTCCGGGCCCTCGCCGGGCCCAGGCTCCTGCAGAAAACGACTCGGGATGGAAAGCCAGTCCGGGGAATTGGCCAAGGCCTCCAGGCGTCGACCTTGTGACAAAGATTGTGACTTCCTGCTGCTGCTCCTCCTGCTGCTGGTCCTCCTTCCAGGAACACGCTTCTTATTGGCGATCACGCCCGTGGCTGGCCCCGCCCCCCCTCCCTCCCCCGCCCCCCTTGTCACGTTACGATTCGCGCTGGCGCCGTGTGGGAATGAGCAAGTTCGAGGCATTCCCAGACGGCGCTGCCGAGAATCGTGACGTGACCGAACCACTCCCCCCTCCCCCCCTGGTCACACCCGTTATCACCAGGGGGTCAAATAGGCTCTCTCCAGATTTCCAGGTATCCAGAATTCCGAGTCAGCACCAAGATCCACGGCTTGTCATCGGTCCCGTGCAGAAGAAGCCGAAAGGGAGAAGACGGAGTCCAGCCCTCCTCGCAGTGGAGCGCTGCGCCTGGAAGCATCAGATCGGGCGCTCGGACATCGGCTCCCTCTCAGCAGAGACTTCGGCTTCGCAGCATCACCGCGAGGTCGGCGCGGACACCGCTCAGACGAGAAAATGCGCACGGTGCCTCGCGAAGGCGCCACAGTTCGAACACCGGGTGGCTGGCAAAGCAGCACGCCCATCGCCCATCTCCTCGTCATCCTGCTCCTCCCTTCCTTCCTCCTTGCCTCCGCCCCCCTTAACTATCACGCACTTCTCCAGCGACGACGTCGGGCAGTCCCAGAGGTTCTCATGGCCACGGCCGGACGCAGCTCAGGAAAACGTGACGGCGAGCCTGGAGTGGAAGCGAGAGAGGGGCAGGCCTTTTCAGACGGCGGTGGGGCTTGTCAGAAGCCCTCGCGCCTTCTGAGCAAAAATTCGGAGCCTTCTTCGAAGACGCAGAGAACTTCCTCCGTGCCCCCCCTAAGAAGCCGACCCCAGCCTGTGGCCAACAGTCGAGCTTGATTGGGGAGGACGCGCGAGAGGAAACAAGACCCTTCCGAGGGCGACTCTGCCCCAGGAGAAGAAAGGGCACGGGACGAGAACGCACAAGACACACGGGCACCCTTGATCTGGAAAGGTCGACCTACTAACCAAACCCGACTGTGTTACCAAGGGCCAGGTCACTTAACCTCGACTCCCAGGCTCCGCCTCACCCGCCGCATCCCCGCGCCAGCATCTCACCGCTTGGGTTTCCCCCAACAGGCTGTGAAAGCGAGCAACATCCGCCATGAAACCCAAGAGGATCGAAAGAGAGATATTCCCGAGGACGACATCAACCCGTCAACACGGCCGATGCCTCTCGAACCTGAGCTCGTTGTACTCTGCCCGCTTCGAAAACATCATCCTCATCCTGCTCCTCCGTCTCCTCCTCCTCCTCCTCCTCCTAGTCCTCCTCATCCGACCTCATACATCCTACCTTCTGGTCTGAGGATGTCTTAGGTCGGGCATGTCCTCCTACAGGCGGGCTGTGGAAGAAGAAGAAGAAGAAGAGATCGTCAAACAATATTCAACCATAATCGCAAATAATCGAAAACCGTCCACAGACAATTTTTTATTATTTTGAATTGTCTTCCTGTAGAAGGACATGCCCGACTCAATCCTAGTCCTCCTCGTCTTCGTCCTCGCCCTCCTCCTGGCCCAGCCCTGGACCTCCGACAGCGTGCTCCCTTCAACCCGCGGGGCCCAGAGGGCACGACCCCCTTCCCCAAGGGAGCACCATCTCCCGCAGGGCTCGCGCTGAACAGTGCTTTCCACTCTCGCGTTGCCCTTTCTCTCGTTCTGCGCCTCGCGCCTGCAGCCCTGGCTGGCGCCCGCGGGTGTGCCCGGCTTCCGCCCTGGTCACTGCCACGGCCCCGCCGCCCTGGCTGGCCGCGCCGGCCCGCTCGACCTGGAGCTCTTCCACATCGGAGCGCCCCCTGCTTTCCCCCCGCCCCGCGGCGGTTCCCTCTTCCTCTTCCCCTCTTCTGCACGCTGGTCGATGTGCTTCTCGGCGCCCCCGTTTATAGGACCACGCTGGTGCGGATCGCGTCCGCCTCGCCGCCGACTTGTCTTCCCTCGTCCTGTCTTCGTCCCGCATCTGCTGCGAAACGAGGTCAGAACGAAAACAATCCACGACATCGCCAAAACACCGCTTACGGACAAGCGCGCTCCACTGCTCGCAAAGTCACTGCTCGCCAATGGCCTGGATCCGCCGCCCGGGATTCACGATCTAGTGCATCGAGGCAAACAGACCTGTCTCTCGGGCGTTTGCGAGTGGGCGCTTAGCGAGCCGTGCCACGCGCTCAGGCTGCTTAACTCGAGCCCTGCGCGGATCTCCTCCCGCTCGGCGCAGCGGGCCGGCCCCGCCCCCTCCCCCCGGCACGCGGCAAACGCGCGACCGGGCGGCGCCCGAGAGGCGCGCCTTAACGGAGGCCGGGCGCGGACCCGAGAGGCGCGCCTCAAGAGAGGTCCGCGCGGGCCTGCGATGAGGTTCCTCGGAGGAGAACCAAAAAATATCGCCACCACGGAGGCACAGCCTCCGTGCCTGGTCGGGGACGACGCGGGGCGGGTGTGGCCCGAAGCGCCTGCATCTTCCCAGGACGTCTGACAGAACATGAGCTATGGACTGCTCCAATCATCACGCGTGGCACACTGCAGCCGGTCAGGCACGATCGTGCGAGGAGGCTGCACGCGCCTCACCCGTGGGGACGGCTCTGGCAAGCTGGGCCGCCGCCGGTCGACATGACGCAACCCTACCGTGCACGGTGTGGCGGAGAACTGCGCACCCTTCGTGCCCCTTCGGGGGCGAAGTGGCCCCCTGGGGGCCCTGTGGGGCCCCTCTCCGGCAACCTCTGATCCCCCCCCAGCTTGGGGGGGTGCCTCTCGGATGGGGTCCGAGCAGCTGGGGTCGGAGGATCGCGCCGCGCCGCCGATGCGTCGCCGATGCATCGCAGGTGCATCGCCGATGCATAGGCGACGTCGGCGTGGAGGAGGAAATCGGGCAATGGGGCTCAACATCGAGCCGCATCGCCGATGCATCGGCAACATGGCGCGGTCCTCCGACACCATCTGGGAGGCCCCAAAACAGATCACCCGCGAACTGCCAGAAACGCCTGTGGGGGGGCCGTCGAGGCCGCGCGCGCCCTTCGTGTGCCTCCGCGCACCTTCCTGCGGCCCAGGGGGGACCCCTCAGGGGCCCTTTAGGACCCCTCTGCTGCAACCTTTCATCCCTCCCCCATCCTCCACTTTTTTGGGGGGGGGCAAAAAGGCTCCGATACCGCTACCCCCATATCGACCTCTCCTGGGGTGCGTTCTGACCAGAATTTCGAGCCGAATCCCGCGGTGTCGACGAGGGCCTCCTCAAAGACCCCGGAACGCGAAGGCGAGGCCAGGACAGCGGACTCGGTACCTTGTCCTCCTTCGGGGTCCTTCTGACCCGGGTCGGGTCGATCCAGACCCGGGTCAGCCAGGCCTTGCATAATCCTGCAAGATCCTGCACCCAAATCCGGGTCAATGCTAAGGATCCTGCAAGATCCTGCAGGATCCTGCACCCAAGCCCGGGTCAATGCGACCCTGGCCCTGCAGGGTCCTGCAAGATCGGGCGCCCTGGCAGACCACCGATTGCATTGACCCCCCGCCTCCTGAGCCCCGACTCCAGGCCTGTGCCGCTTCTCTGCTCTTCGGCACCCGCCTTCCCAGCGCACGGGCAGCACGCAGCGGCAGGCCGGCAGCGGGCAGCACGGGGCGGCGGCCCAGACCGCCCGACCCAGCTGCCCCGAGCACAGAAATCTCCGAGAACATCTGGGAGAGAGTCCGTGCCGCCGCTCGAGCAGGGCGAGGTGAGGCAACACACACACACACACAGAAACACACACACACACACACGCACCGGCGAGATCAGAGCTCCAACGAAGGCCCCAATCGCCAGGAGAATGTTCTCACGACGCGGATTGGCGTGGGGGCTGGTGAGAGAGGACAAGGAGTTACCGTTGGCGTTGGAAAGATACCGTGCAACATCGGTTCCCGAAAAGCACGCTGTCCCTGTGAGGCGATGCCCCCTCGAGGGCCCTCCTGCGCACGCTATACCACTGCCAAGGCTTCTTCGGTGCACGCGATCCTCGGAGGCTAGCCCTAAAGTGGGGGATAATGTGGAGAAGTGGGCTGGCGGCCTCACATCGCACGCCATCTTTACAATGCCAGACGCGCGACCCGGAAAACATGTGGCAATAGAGACCTCCTCAATATTGAGGAGAGGTCATAGGAGATGGGGTCGTAAAGTCGTGCTGCATCGCTGGAACATCGCCGGTGCATCGGCAAGGCATCGGCGATGTCGGCGGTGCATCGGCGATGCCAGCACGGAAGAAAATCGAGCTGCACATCGAGCAGCATCGGCGATGCATCGCCTATCTTGCGCGGTCCTCCGACCCCACCTGCTCGGACCCCTTTCGGGAGGCCTCGAGGCAATGAAGGCCCTCTGGTAGGGGCCCAAACTCTGACATAAACGCAACCTCTCCGAGGCCCGCGCGGATCTCTCTGATCGGCGCTGGGGCCCCCTGGCGGCGCCTCCGGCGCGGCCCCTGGCGCGCTCCGCGCGCCCGAATGGGGGGGGGGTCTGGCGCCGATCCGAAAAATCCTCGCGGACCTCCGGAAGTTGATGCAAGGACCGACCAGACGGACGTTTGAAGCGAAGTGGCGCTTACAACGACCAACGAGACGAAACTCAACGTTTGAGAACCAAACGATAGCGAACGACGAAACAGGGTGTTTCAAACAGCAGCGGAAACCGAAACGACACGACATGAACAAATCAAAACTGCCCCCCGCCCCGCACATACCGATGGGACTGTCAAGCGACGCGCGAACTGGGAACGGAAACTGCTCGACGGTCAGCCAACGACAACGCCGCGACATTCAATGCGAACGGCGCGCTGCTGTCATGCTCTTTGGCGTTTGAAGTTTGCGCTTCCTTGTGATGGCACGCGGCCCATGCCCCAAATCATGGCGGACATTCGCGCGCTCGTGCCAAGGCAAAAACCACTCGGCGCGTCGGCCCTTGGCGGCGCTGGCAGAACCCCACGCGGCGCCCGGGGCCCGCCCCGCACCGGCGCGCATCGAAAAGTTTCGATCCACCCCCAAAAAAATTTAGGCACCAGGCGCGACAAAAACATATAAACTCCATATACAATCAACCTACACTCTTCCGACGTAGAAAATCTCGCCCGGGAGAGACCCAGAAAACTTATGTGTATATACATATATATGTGTATATATACATGTGTCTATATATATATGTGTATATATATATATGGCGGGTTCTCGTTTGTTCTGTTACCGGCCTCGTGACCCCCACATCCCCCCGGCACCGGGGGCGACCCCAGCAAGGCCATCCTGACCTGACCACAAACTGAGGATGTAGCTTACGGCGCTGGTTCTCAAAAAACAAGCTTTCGCGTGAGACATCCTCAGAAAAATGAGATGTTGCAGATCGGGCGTCGGATATCCAACATGGTGTGGAGAAGCGTTTCGCTTGAGACAGCCTCGCAACAAGGCGTTGTTGGAAGAGTTGCCTTACGACGCGAATTCTCAAACATGAAGCGTTCGCCTGAGACATCCTCAGAAAATTGAGATGTCGGAGATCGGGCGTCGGATATCAGGCATGGCGTGGAGGAGCGTTTCGCTTGAGACATCCTCGCAACAAGGCGTTGTTGGAAGAGTTGTCTTCTAACGTTGATGCTCAGGAATGAAGCGTTCGCCTGCGACATCCTCAGAAAGATTAGATGTTGGAGATCGGGCGTCGGATATCCAACATGGCGTGGAGGAGCGTTTCGCCTGAGACATCCTCAGAAGATGGGGATGTTGGAGGAGTTGTCTTACGGCGCTGCTTCTCAAACAGAAAACTTTCGCCTGCGACATCCTCAGAAACATGAGATGTTGGAGATTGGGCGTCGGATACCCACCATGGTGTGGAGGAGCGCATCGCCTGAGGCATCCTCACAATATGGGGATGTTGGCGGAGTTGTTGCACGACCTCGATCCTCAAAAAGAAAACTTTCGCCGGAGAAGTCATCGGAAAATTGAGATGCTGGAGATTGGGCGTCGGTTATCCGACATGGTCTGGACAAGCGTTTCGCCTAAAACATCCTGACAAAATGGGGATGTTGTAGGAGCTCGCTTACGACGTTGATCCTCAGAACGAAAGCTTTCGCCTGAGACATCCTCGGAGAAATGAGATGTCGGAGATCGGGCGCCGGATATCCATCATGGTGTGGAGGAGCGTTTCGCCTGAGACATCCTCACAATAAAGAGGATGTTAGGGGATTTGTCTTACGGCGCTGGTTCTTCAAATTAAAGCTTTCGCCTGAAACATCCTCAAAAAATGAAATGTTGCAGATCGGGCGTCGGATATCCATTATGACGTGGAGGAGCGCATCGCCTGAGACATCCTCCCAATATGGCGGATTCCCGTTTGTCCTGTCAGCAGCCTCTCGGTCCCCGGCTTCACCCATCACAGGGTGCGACCCCAGCAACACCTTCCACACTGCCACTGTCAAACGGAAAGACCTTACAATGACATCAACAGGAAATTGTCGCCTGAGACATCCTCAGAAAAATGAACATGTTGGAGATCGGGCGTCGGACATTCAAGATGGCGTGGAGGAGCGTTTCGTTGCAGACATCCTCACACAATGGCGTTGTTGGAAGCATTATCTTACGACGCGAATGCTCAAGCATGAGGCTTTCTCCTGAGCCATCCGCAGAACAATGAAGATGTTGGAGATCGGGCGTCGGATATCCAACATGGTATGGAGGAGCATTTCGCTTGAGACATCCTCACAAAGTGCCGTTGTTGAAAGAATTGTCGTACGAAGCGAGTTTTCAAACTTGAGGCTCTCGCCTGCGACATCCTCAGAAAAATGAGATGTTGGAGATCGGGCGTCGGATATCACACATGGTGTGGAGGAGCGTTTCGCTTGAGACAGCCTCGCAAAATGGCGTTGTTGGAAGAGTTGTCTTACGACGCGAATTTTCAAACATGAAGCGCTCGCCTGAGGCATCCTCAGAAAATTGTGATGTTGGAGATCGGGCGTCGGACATCAGACATGGCGTGGAGGAGCGGTTCGCTTGAGAAATCCTCGCAACAAGGCATTGTTGGAAAGGTGGTCTTACGACACGAATTCTCAAACGTGAGGCTCTCGCCTGAGCCATCCGCAGAACAATGAAGATGTTGAGAGATCGGGCGTCGGGTATCCAGAATGGCGTGGGGATGCGTTACGCTTGACACATCCTCACAAAGTAAAGATGTTGGAGGAGTCGTTTTACAGCGTTGGTTCTCAAAATTGAAGCTACCGCCAGAGACATCTTCAGGAAATCGAGATGTTGGAGATCGGGCGTCGGGTATCCAGCATGGCGTAGAGGAACGTCTCGCCTGAGACATCCTCACAATATCTGGATATTGGAAGAGTTGTCTTACGACCCGAATTCTCAAATTGAAGCTTTCGCCTGATACACCCTCAGAGGTTGGAGGCCGGTCTTCGGATATTCAGCATTGCGTGTGTGGGGGGGGAGGGGCGTTTCGCCTGAGACATCCTCACACAATGGGAATGGTGGAAGAGTTGATTTACGTCATTGGTTCACCTAGTAGTGAAGCTCTCGCTTGACACATCCCCAGGAAAACGATATGTTGTAGATCGGGCGTTGCTAGAAGACTTGTCTTACGACCCGAATTCTCAAAATGAAGCTTTCGCCTTGGACATCCTCAGAAACGTGAAAATGTTGGAGATCGGGCGTCCGACATCCAACACAGCGTGGGAGGGCGTTTCGCCTGAGACATCCTCACAAAGTGGCGATGTTGGACAAGTTGTTGTAGGACGCTTTGTTCTGAAAAAAAGAAGCGCTCGCCTTAGACATCATCAGGAAATGAAAAAGATATCCAACATGGTGTGGAGGAGCGTTTCGCCTGAGACGCCATCGCACGATTGGGGTGCTGGCGGAGTTGTGTTACGACGTTGGTCCTCAGAAACACTTACCCGTTCGCTTAAGATGTATTTAGGAAGTTGAGATGTTGAGCGTGGGCATTGGATATCAAACTCGGTGTGGCTGGACGTTTCGCTGCGGACATCCTCAGAAACATGTTCAGTAAGCTCCCGAACTCGACGCGCCTTCAAGAGCTGGGCTCTCGTCCGAGACATCCTCAGTGAGGATGTCTCGGACAAGAGCCCATGTGTGAGGATTCCTCACAAATGGAAGCGTCACCAGAGAAGTCTGACAGCAGATTACTTGACATGAACTCCTTACTAGGTTCGTGGGCCCCTCAAACTTTCAGCATCTTGACGCACATGCCTCGCAGTGCGGTGCCCGCCTACTGTGAGCCATGACGCGGGGCAATGGGGAGGCCAGGCGCCCTCCGCACATGTCAATCGCACATGCCAGACACTCTCACCAAGAAGCTTGTCGCGGGGGGGCGCAACCAGGGGCCCTCCAGAAGGGCCCCCGTGGGCCATGGGGTTCACCGAACGATTTCGGGCCAAAACCCTCCCCGGCACCTCCCCGGCACCGGCGTCAGGGTTGCCCCTCACGGCACCCCGGGCGACCCCGGCACCCGGGCGACCCCGGCACCCGGGAGCCCCCCTGGGCGACCCCGGCACCCAGGTTTCCCCTGGCACCCTCCCCCTTGGGAGCGCTGGTTCTCAAACTGCTCCTGCCCTCGCCATTCCTCCCTGTCCCGTGCCCTTCCTCCTTCTCCTCCTCCTCCTGCGCCCCTCCCTCCTCCACTTCCCCCTTCCTCCTCTCCCTCTGACGCCTCCCCCCGCCATCCCATTGTGCAAAAATATCCTGGCGAGATGATATATTGTGAATGCCGTCGTTGTGAGCATCGCCCTCGGTAAGCTCCCTGTGGAGCCACGAGCCGTGTGAGCGGTGTGCCGTAATGGAGGCGGCGGTGCCATGCGGACCCTGCCACTGGGGCCTTCGGCGGCGCTCCCGATGGGGCCACGAGCCGTGTGAGCGGTGTGCCAAAATGGAGGCGGCGGTGCCATGCGAACCCTGCCACTGGGGCCATCGGCGGAGCTCCTTCTGGGGCCACGAACCGTGTGACGGGTGTGCCGACATGGAAGCGGCGGTGCCATGCGAACCCTGCCATCGAGGCCATCGGGGAAGCTCCCTATGGTCCCTATGGGGCCACGAACCGTGTCAGGGGTGTGCCGAAATTTAAGCGGCGGTGCTATGTGAACCCTGCCACTGGGGCTTTCGGCGGAGCTCCCTATGGGCCCGCGAAACATTTGAGGGGTGTGCCGAAATAAGCATGCGGAAGCAGCGGCCACTTCAGGTCACGGCATCTCCGAGCCGAGAGATCCGACGACGTGTCAAGCGAAATGGGCTGGACCACCTCTCGTGTAGCGTCTGGGAGCCCAGAATTGCGAGGATGTCTCAGGAGGAGCGGGCCGGACTATCGCAGATCTGGTCTCCTCAAAACGCAAACTTGTGACGATCTATCATGCGAAACGGGCTGGACCACCTCAGCATTTGGATCATATCTCGACGCGCGGGCCTCTCGGGCGGCACTCGTTCTTACCATACCAACGCCCCCCGGCACCGGCTGGGCGACCCGGGGACGCTCCACAACAAATCCTTTATGCCACCAACAAACGAGAACCTCCCATATTATGTACATGTATATACAGAGAACCATGTTGATACAAAACGCCCAAATAACTTTATACAGGACCAGTTGCCCTAAGAGAAACGCCCCCGATCTAAATTTGTCCGCCGGCGGGGCCAGGGGGGGCGACGGAGGCGGGCGCGGGAGCCCTCGGCTGGGCCAGCGGCGCTGCCGCGCGAGGGACAGCGCCGCCGTCGCCTCAAACTGCGAGCCGCGGCCGTGGCACGCGCCGCCCTGGGAATGCCGGCGCGGACGCGGCCGCGTCGAGCGGGCCCAGGACGTCGCCGCACGCGCGGGGCCCCCCTGCGGCAGCTGGCAATGGTCTCGCCGACAGGGCGCCTACACTTTCGCCCATTCGCCGTAAATGCAAAACGCTGACATGTAAAATCCACAGTTGCGGGGACTGGGGTCGGTTCCCCACTGTTCACGACAACGAAAATCGATGCACAACAAAACCAAGGCCCACACCAAGCACACACCAGGTGATCCGTGCTCGTGTCATCGTGTGCTCCCCGCTCAAGACCCCGCGCGGCGGCGCCCCTCCGCGTGCTGGTGGCCAGCATCGTCGGCCGCAGCTCCCCCGGCCAGGTGAGCCCCGCCCTGCGGGACTGCGCCGCGGGGCGCGCCCCCTCGTGCAGCGCCTCGCGGGCGGAGGGGGGAAACGGGGGCGCGGCCCCTCGTCGCCGCTGCTCCGCTGGGGTGCTGGGCGACGGCGGAGTTGGCGGCCTGTACTCCTCCTCCTCCTCCTCCTCCTCCTCCTCCTCCTCCTCCTCCTCCTCCTCCTCCTCCTCCTCCTCCTCCTCCTCCTCCTCCGTCTCCTCCTCCTCCTCCTCCTGATCATGATTCTGCTCCGCCTCCTCGTGTCCCTTCTCCTTTCCTGGTCCTCCTCCTCCTCCTCCTCCTCCGCCTCCTCCTCCTCCTCCTCCGCCTCCGTCTCCTCGGCCTCGTCCTCCTCCTCCTTCTCCTCCTTGCGTCCGCAGCCGAGTTGGCTCGAGCATGCAAGGTTCACGGGGGACAGCATGGGCACCGCTGATCCGCGGCTTGGGACCGGGTCTTCTCGCGCAGGGCCCCATGCGCAAGCAGGGCCGACGCCTGCCTCCTGCACTCGCCCGCAGAGGAGCAGATTCGCCCGCTGGAGACCAGCAGCAGGCTGCGCGGCCAGCGGGCTTCCATTGGTCAGGGTGTGGTCCACCGACGGAGCACTCCCACGTGAGCAGCGAGCAAAACAGGGGTCTTACGCGAGATGGAACGTCGACCTGACGCGGTGGCTTGCGCGGGCCGCCCGCGCGGCGCGTCACGTTGGAAACGAGGGCACTTACGCGCGACCTGACGCGGGCAGCTTACGCTCCAATGGCGGCGCAGACGACCCCATTTTTTTGAGTCGCTCATGTGGGGTTGACAGCCGCGTGGGCTCACGTCATAAACTGGGCGTACAAACTGCCACGTCGCTGCGGGGCGAAGGAGCCGGGCGCCAGCAGTCTCGTTCGATGGTGCCGGCGATGGCTCGCCGTCTCGTGGTTCTAGGCGCTCCCATGGGGATCGCCTGCGGAAGGATCCAAGCGGGAGGCCAAGCTCGAGAAGCAACTGGATGGCCCCGCCGGCCGCTACAGTGCGGCACGACGGAGCGGCCGGCGCCGGGAAAAGCGGCAAGAGCACCCGCTCCAAGGTCAGGGTACGGCGTACGGAGCTGCATGCACCCATCAGAGCGCGGGAGGCAAAGGACACGATGTAAGACGAAGCCAGGACGAGGATCAATTCTGGCGAAGGGTAGATCGAGAATCTCTGAGATCTGGCCGCTCTGGAGGATGCGTCGGGCGCCGCGGCCCTCCCAAAGCGATCTGGCACGCTCTGAGAGCGTGCTGTAACTGAAGGGAAACTGGGACACACAAACAAATACACACAAATAAAAAGATTCCCCATATTTTCATATATTTTCTGGGTTTTTGTCTTCCCCACCACTTCCCATATTTTCCCATATTTTCCTGGGGATCGACGATTAATTGTGTCTGTGTGTTTTTTCCCGTCCTGAGTAACGCGCTGGAACAGATGCATCCTCGTCCTAGCCCCGTCCAGTTATGGCGGCGACGCGCAACGAAGTTCGCAATCAGATCAAAGTCAGGTCGGGCATGTCCTCCTCCGGGTGGAGCTTGGAGGAAAACTCCCAAATAGCCAATGCACAAGTAACCAAACATGGTCGGAAAATCGTCCCCGGACTATTCTTTTACTATGCTTGTGACTTCCTCCTGTAGAGGAACATGCCCGACTTGAGGTGCAAGCGTAGAGGGCGAGCATCGCGCGGCGCACGGACGCCGGGCGCGGGCGACGGCGCAGCTTACCCAAAAAGACCGAGGACTGCACCGCGGAGGAGCGGCACGGCGCGCGAGGACAGCCGCACGGTCCGGGAAGGAGCCGAGCGGGCAGCGGCGCAGGAGGCCGCACGGGATCGAGCCGGCCGAGCTGCAGGGGGCACTTGTCGGGTCGCTCCCTGCAGGACGTACATACACACCTACATACATGCATACACACATACATACATACATTCATACATACATACAGACAGACAGACAGATAGGCAGACAGACAGACAGACACATGCAAATACACATAAACATACACACATACATGCATGCATACATACTACCCAAATACACACCTACATACATACATACATACATACATACATACATACATACATACATACATGCATGCATGCATGCATGCATGCATGCAGACAGACAGACAGACAGACAGACAGACAGACAGACAGACAGACAGACAGACAGACACATGCAATTACACATAAACATACACACATACATGCACGCATACATAATACCCAAATACACACCTACATACCTACATACATACATACATGTATACATACATACATACATACATGCATGCATACGTACATACATACTTACATACATACATGCATACACACATACAAACAGTCATTCATACATACGTTCACATACATACATACATACGTACGTACGTGCATACACACCTACATACATACATGCATACATACATAAATACATACGTACATACATACATACATACAGACAGACAGACAGACAGACATGCATGCATGCATACATACATACACATACATACACACATACATACATGCATATATACATACATACATGCATACACACATACACACGTACATCGGACCAATCGAACCATCCGTACAAACTAGATACGTGCATACGTACATACACAAGTACGCACATACGCACATACATGCATACGCACATACGTATATATGTGCGTACGTACATACACACATACGTACATACATACATACATACATACATACATACATACATACATGCATGCATGCATGCATGCGTGCATGCATGAATACATACGTACATACGTACAGACATACATGCATACAGAAGTCACGCCGGATCGAACCCGCCGAGCTGCAGGGGCCACTTGTCGAGTCGCTACCTGCAGTCGAAAAAGAAAAGACGCCAACAAAAATAAACTTCTGGCGCTCCGCGCGCACTTCTTGGATCTGCGCTGGGGCCCCGTCCTGGGCGCGCGGAGCGCGCCAGGGACGCCGCCGGAGGTGCCGCCAAGGGGCCCAGCACGGATCCAAGAAATCCGCGCGGAGCGCCAACAGTTCATGTTTATGGCTTTTTGTCTTCTTCGACTGCAGAGGACAAGCAACGCCCGGGGACGAGCCGGCGAAGGAGGTCGGGATGGGCGTACCCGGCAGGCTCTTGGGGGGAGAGGATGCCATCAAGCAGGTGCTCGAGTCCGCGCAGTACAAGTAGCTTGCCGACGTCAAGGCCAGGGCGGCAGCGAGCCGCAGGAGTGGGGGGCGTGTCGCCGATGGTGAGCACGAGCCCGTGCCCGAGGACATAGACTTGAACGATGCCCATCGCGCCAACCGACGTGCAGCGGTGGGCCACTGCACAAGAGCGGTACACCACCACTGCATATGTCACAAAGATCGCTCCAGATGGTCCCACGAAGTGCAGGAGCCCCGCACACTTACATGTAGAACATGTAAACATGAGGCTCAAACACTTTCGGAGCTTCAGCAGCAAATCAGGGGCCACCTCGCAGGGCCAGACCAGATCCGGGAGCCCAGAGGCGAAGCAATACACAATACCCACCGCACTACCTCCCGCCATGGGAGACCAGGGCCTGATCTGGCGGATCGAGGGAAAGCGAGGAGCAGGAGGACCAGACCAAGAGCAGCAGTCCGAGGAACCAACGCGGCGAACTCGGGACAGGGCAAGGGCAGCAGCGGCAGCAACCCCCCTGGAGGAGGAGGAGGAGGAGGAGGAGGAGGAGGAGGAGGAGGAGGAGGAGGAGGAGGAGGAGGAGGAGGAGGAGGAGGAGGAGGAGGAGGAGGCGGCGGAATGACAGCGGAGCACAGAGACGCGATGCAAGCCCCCCAGAAGCTAGCCCTCCAGAACAGTGCGGCGATCAGGGAATTGGACAACAACGCAGGCGACGTCTGGCTGGTCTGCCTCGCAAACGACGCCGTCCAGTCCAGCCTCGCGACGGGGCGAGAGTACGGGCGCGTGGCAAAAGAGCACGGCGAGGGCCACAAACTAGGACCACCGCATGGACACGTAGCAGCAAGTTTCGTGGAAGGCCTGATCGAGAAGATGACCAACGAAGCAGCCTCCCTACCAGAACACATGAAGCCAGTCCTGGCCACGCTGCAGGAGTTCACGACGACGGTGAGCGGCGCGTGGGGGATGAACGTCGTGACAGAAATCTTCAAGCAGTTCAAAGTGCAGCCGCCCTATCAGAGCGAGGAGGCGATGGACGACAGCGATCGGATGGCGAGAGTTACGTTCGTCATCAAGTTCAGCCCGTGCTTCAGAGCGGCTCTCCACAAAGAGAAAGTCGACGAGGGCCAGATCCAGGCGCTGCTAGGACTTCAGGCGGCGATGTTCAAGCAGGCGATCAACGCGGCCATAGCCCACCAGGGCGGGACGAAGAGCGTATCGGGGGGGGGGGCAAGACGGGGCTCGGGAGAGCCATCGAGCGCCAGCTCAACAAGAAGCGTTGAGACTGGACCACCCAGAGGCACCAGAGGCCCCAGCCCTACGTCGCAGCCCGCCAGAGCCCCCAGCTGCTGCAGGCCCCGCGATGTCCAACAGTGTCAGCCCTGCTCGCTGGCCACCAGCTGTACGGCCAGAGACGAGAGAGAAAACAATAGCAATGGAAATTAGTCAAAATCTAATGCGGTTCCAGGACCTGAAGAACAGAGCATAACAACACGGTGGGTGCATGGGCAACCTAGTGCACATCGCCAGCTACTACAGGGAGATGCGCACTAGGGACTACTATGCAGCGATGCAGTAACCACCGGGGGGGCACTACTACACTCCCCCCACACCCCTACTATTGGACGAGAGCCACCTCTCACCCTTCCTCCCGACCCACCCCTACATTGTCACGGCAGAGGCTCCTACAGACACCAAATGCCCCCCAGAGGCCCATGGGACAAGTAATACAAACAAGGACGACGTTAGTATGTACGGCCATATATGGTGGACTGTGATAATGATTGTGCAATGCGAGTACTACACGATGGCAGACAGTCAAACTAAGGGACCTACGACAACAGAAAGTACTGCGCCAACTGAGGTCACTAAGGTAACTACGACCACGGTTACCACTACGGTCCCTGCACGTAGCTCTTTCGGTTCCAGCGTCACAGAGCCGACCCAGCACGGCGACGCGGAGAGTCACCTCCAACAGCGATGGGCAGCCCGACGGGCCGCCGACAGATGGAAGGCGCGGACACCGTCGGCGCCGAGGAGGGCGAGAACCAGCAGTTCCAACAGCAGGGCAGCAGCAGCCACCTCCTCCACCAATTCTTGCGCAGCGCCCTCAGTACCGCGGAGGACAGGGCGAGCAGGTAGTCGGCAGCATGGAGTATCGCCTCAACATCGCGCATTCCAGTATGCAAGCCACCAGCAAGACCTCCAAGCAGTGCAGCGACCCCATCCAGGCGACGATAACCGTGCTCCAGCGTCAGCAGGAGAGGCTCACCACCAGCCTTGGACGGCTGAAGTGCTCTCGCAGCGAGAACGTGTGCGAGGAGATGGAGCGGGTCCAAGGCATCGAGATCATGACGCACCAACTGCAGAAGATCGAATACACGATCCAGGCCGCCACGGAATTGAAGGGTTGCGTGGAAGATACTTCGAAACTCATGAAAGGACCATTCCCATGGGAAACGGACTACGGCCGCAAGCAGAACGACGAGCTCGAAGGCTGCTATACGAAGTGGTCGAAGAGCAAGCACGGGTTCGGGTACGACATCCCAGACGAGAAGCAGCACACCGTCCCGCAGACGCCAACGGGAGGCACCCACCAGAGGCGTGCAGAGTGCCACGAGCCGTCGTCCTCAGTGCAGGGGTGGAAGACACACTGCGTGCTGATGGAAGCGCCGACCACCAACAGGGTGAGCGGCGACGCCAGGCTCACGAGCGAGGAAGTGGCCACCAAGGCGGGTTGGGGGCTCGGCGTTACAGAGCTAGAGTGAGCGGCGTGTACACAGAGGTAGCAGCCAGCTCCTCGAAAATCGCTTCTCGAAGCACTGCTTAGCCTTTCACAGCTGCAGCCAGTGCGGCGCAGCACTCACATATTCAAGCAGCAGCAGAGAGATCGAGGCAGAGAGAGAGAGAGAGCGGGCTCAATCATCAAGTACCAGGCCGCCTCTCCCCCCTTCCTTGTTTACTTGCCTCGTTGCAGCCGAGCAGCCTTCGCTCACCTCATTTCTCAGCTGCGGCCAGTGAGAAGAGCAGCTCCAACACAGCAGCAGCAGAGAGATCGAGAGAAAGAGAGAACGGGCTCGGTCGACCACAAATACCAGGCCGCCTCTTCCCCCCTTCCGTTACGTGCCTCGTCGCAGTCGAGCTAGCCGTCGCTCATCTACTTCTCCCAGCTGCGGCCAGTGAGGTGCAGCACAGCACTCACTCACAGCAGCAGAGATCGAGAGAGAGAGAGAGCGGGCCCGATCGTCAGGACCTGGCCGCCTCATCCCCCCGTCCTTTACTTGCCTCGACGCAGCCGAGCCAGCCATCGCTCACCTCCTTTTTCCCAGCCGCAGCCAGAGAGGTGCAGCACTCACAGCAGCAGCAGAGAGATCGAGAAAGAGAGAGCGGGCTCGATCGTCAGGACCTGGCCGCCTCTTCCCCACCCTGTTTCCCTACTTGCCTCGT
>CAUYUJ010006669.1:256016-281016 GCA_963575745.1 Prorocentrum cordatum | reverse complement strand
CTCCTCCGCATCATCATATCCCGTCCTCCTCCGTCTCCTCCGCATCATTTTCCTCGTCCTCCTCCTCCTCCTCCTCCTCCTCATCCTCCTCTTCATCATCTTCATCATCTTCATCATCATCATCATCATCATCATCATCATCATCATCAGCATCATCATCATCATCATCATCATCATCACCATCACCATCATCATCATCATCAGCATCATCATCATAATCATCATCATCATCATCAACACCTGCAGCATCATCATCAGAATCATCATCATCATCATCATCATCATCATCATCATCATCATCATCATCATCATCAACACCTGCAGCAGCATCACCATCAGCAGCATCATAATGATCATCAGCATCATCATTATCATCATAATCAGCATCATAATCATCATCATCAGCAGCATCATCATCATAATCATCATCATCATAATTTATCATCGCCATCATCATCATCATCATCATCATCATCATCATCATCAGCATCATCCTCATCCTCATCCTCGTCCTCGTCCCCGTCCTCGTCCTCGTCCTCCTCCTCCTGCTGCCTCTTCTGTGCAATCCTCCTCCTCCTCCGTCTCCTCCTCCTCCTCCCCACCTCCTCCGAGTCAAGCGTCCTTCTCCCACTCGCCGCGCTTCGCGCCGAAGAGGGCCACCCGCTTGCTCCAGGCCTCCTGGCGGCCCGCGCGCTCTCTCGCCGGGCGGGGGCGCTTCCTGCGGGGAGGGCCCAGACAAAGAGGGGGGGACCCAGACCCCAACCGCCGTGATCTGTTCACAGCGTCGACCCCCAAAGGTCTGGACCCCTTCCCGGGGTCTTGATTCGTTCGCGACGTCGACCCCCCGAAGTCTGGACCCCGTCCCGGAGACCCGTTCTTCATCCTGGATCGCTGCTTGACAGTCCCAGATCGTTCTTCATCCTGGATCGTGCCCTCGCCAACCCAGCGGATGCCAGGGCGTTGCCTGGCGTCAGCAGCCCCTGCTGCTCACACTTGACGCAGCTCCAGATATCCGATCCAAGAAGTGGCCTACAGCCGCGACGAGCAAAGGCAGCAACTGCGCAAGGGTGGCAGCGGCAGCGCCAGGGCAGAAACGCTACCACTCCAACTCATGCATCCCCTGCTCCTCCCTCTTATCCCACTTCTTCTCCTTCTCCTTCCCCTCCCCCTCCTCCTGCTCCTCCTCATCCTCCTCATCCTCCTCTTCCTCCACTTCCCCTCCGTCCCTCCTCGTCCTCCTGCTGCTGCCGCTCCTCCTCCCCCTCCCCCCGAAGAATCCCACAGGGGGGACGGGAAGCCCGAATCAGACCGCCCAGTCTGGCAGACGGTCTGGCAGCCGTCCGTTCCGCCTCAGAATTGGTTGCAATGTATTCAAGAATCGCGCTCTCGCCTCAATGCTGGCTACATTTTCGGTCCGGACAGTCACGATCCCTTGGAGCAAAATCAGTAAGGTACACATGGCCCTGGTGATCCTCTCGGCCGCGATCCCGCGTAAAAAAGCACTACGATGTACATGGCCGTACCCTAACGGACACGACCCCTTGTAATACATACACAGTGGTGCACCTGACCGTGCTCTCACGGCCACGATCCCTGGTAGAAAGCTAAGGTGCACATGGCCGTGTTCTCACGGCCGCGATCCCGTGTAAAAACTCACTACGGTGCACATGGCCGTGCTCTCACGGCCACGCTCCCGTGTCAAAAATCCATACGGTTCCAATGTACGTGCTCTGACGGCTACGATCCCTGGCAAAAGCTGCACTGAGGTGCACATGTTCGTGCCCTCACGGCCACGATCCCTTGTACCAAAAATCCAATGCGATGCACATGGTGGCTCTCAAGAGGTAGCCATAAAATACTGATACCGCTACTCCCCAGACCTCTCCTGGGGTGCGTTCTGACCAGAATTCGAGGAGAATCCAGTGGTGGCGACGAGGCCCTCCCAGGGGGCTGCAAGAAGGGGAAACGGGCGAAAGGTAGCGATATGGGTACCAAATCCTTCTTTGACCTCCTGGCAACGACCCATTGTGCAAAAAAAGGTGCACAGGGCCGCGCTCTCACCGTCCGAAGACACATAGGAATACATCCTTTCACTGAGACCGACCCCTCCTACGCTTCGACCCGCCTCTTCACCTGTACTGCTGTCGGGGTGATTTTGAGGGGGCCCAGGGACACATACATAAATACACACAAACCCCAAGATCACCCATATTTTCGCATCTTTTCTTAACTTTTGTCTTCCCCCCCTCTTCCCATATTCTCCCATATGTTCTGGGGAGTTGACGATTCGTTGCGTCTGTGCGTTTCTCTCCCTCCTGAGACCTGCTAGAATCATTTGACAATCCCGGGGCCCAACGAGGGCGCCCAGAGGCCGAACACTGCCAACAAAAACCTCCCGTCGTGGGTGCTGGTCCAACGCGAGACGTCTGGGGGGCTGCCCCGATACGCAACACGCAACACGCAACGTGTGGAGACTGAGCTCCACACGCCAACGGAAAACGTGGGCATGACACGACACGTTCGTCAAAACGTGGGCCAACACGCCGAACCAAGACGCGACGTGTTGACACGAGCGTCTTTGAGCACGGCACGTGCTGCATTCCAAAACGGGCGCGTCGAGGCAGCCAAGCCGCGGGGGGGGGGGGCCTCCTGGGGCCCACACCAAGGCAGGGCCTGGCACGGGCCTCGCACCGGCCGCCTCACCTGAGAGCCGACACCGCGAAAACGGTGGCAAACGCGAGAGGAAAATCACCTGTCTGGGTCAGTCGAGGCCTGTGACGGCCCGAGGAGGAGGAGGAGGAGGAGGAGGAGGAGGAGGAGGAGGAGGAGGAGGAGGAGGAGGAGGAGGAGGAGGAGGAGGAGGAGGCCCGAGGTCGAGGTCCAGGGAGGCCGCAGCGGAAGTCGACGCCAGGGAGATTCCCACCTGTCTGGGTCAGCCGAGCCCTGTGACGGCCCGAGGGCCCGCCGGCGGGCGAACACGTCCAGCTTCGGGCGCCGATGCGGGGGGCTCCCGTGGAGGAGCCGGAGGGGGCAGAAAGCGGAGGAGGAGGCGGAGGAGGAGGCGAAGGAGGAGGAAAAGGAGGAGGAGGAGGAGAAGGAGGAGCTCGAGGAAGAGAAGGAGGACGTCGAGGATAAGGATGAGGAGGAGGAGGAGCAGGAGGAGGAGGAGGAGGAGGAGGAGTTCGAGGAGGAGGTCGAGGAAGAGGAGGAGGAGGAGGAGGAGGAGGAGGAGGAGGAGGAGGTCGAGGAGGAGGTCGAGGAGGAGGAGGAGGATTTTGTTTGCCATCCACGGCCAAGGGACCCGTCAGAGCGGGCAAAAAACACCAGGGCCACAACAGGACCCCGATCCCGTCCAGATCAATTGTGACCCCATTCCTCTTCGGGTGGAGTTCCTTGCTGAGTCTGGACCAAACTTCTCTCCTGCGGGAATTATGGGATGACCAGCTCTTGTCGGCGGAGCCTCCAGCAGCCAGCGAAAGGGCGGAGGGACGTGCCTGACAGGGGTCTCCCAATCCACGCAGCTGACCGCCAGATGTGTAGAAGAACCACAACTGGCAGAAAGCACCGATACTGCCGTCGCTGCAGTCTGCGACGATGCAACGGTGGCCTAGGTCTCTGAGAGCCTGAGGCAAGAACTTAACCTTGAGAGTGCACCTCCCTGATGGAGGCCTTAAAACAGAGCGAGAACTTTTGAGGCACTCGCTGTGTTGCCAAAATTTGCCAACCCAGCTCCAGGAGTGCCCAGGACTCAGTTCCCTATGAGGCCCCGCAGGAGAGGAGGAGGTGGAGGAGAAGGAGGACGAGGCGGAGGAGGAGGCGGAAGAGGAGAAAAAGGAGGAGGAGGAGGAGGAGGAGGAGGAGGAGGAGGAGGCGGAGGAGGCGGCGTCCATCGCGGTCCTGCTGCGGTTCCCGCGGGGGCCCGTGGTGCCAAGGCTGCGCCTGCAGGCGGCGGTCGGAGCCGCCGGTGTGGGCCCACCTCGGTGAAGGAGGATCGAAGGACCTCATCCGAGCACGACCGCCTCCCCCTCCTCCTCCTCCTCCTCCTCCTCCTCCTCGTCCTCCTGCTCCAACTCCTCCTCGACCTCCTCCTCCTCGACCTCCTCCTCGACCTCATCCTCCTCCTCCTCCTCCTCCTTCTCCTCCTCCTCCTCATCCTCATCCTCATCCTCATCCTCATCCTTCTCCTCCTCTTCCACCTCATCCTCGAACTCCTCGTCGACGTCCTCCTCCTCCTCGACCTCCTCCTCGACCTCTTCCTCCTCCTCTTCCTCTTCCTCCTTTTCCTCCTCCTCTTCGAGCTCCTGCTCCTCCTCCTCCTTTTCCTCCGTCCTCCTCCTCCAACGAATCGGCACCACTGGGAGACGACAGTGTGCACGCTCGAGCACTCCATGCAGATACGTCTTGACCCATGGAACCGACTGCGAACATCCAGCGAGAATAGACTTGCCCGTGCCAATGACCTGCGAGACGACCCCTTCCACCTCGAGCATTCTAGGGCTAGTGTGCACAAGCATGCCGAAGTAGAGGAGGTGAGGAGGGAAGTCAACCTTCAGAGCCAGCTGCACCAAGAGGGCGGGCACAACAGAGTCAAACAACTTCTCCATGTCCCAATGCAGAGAGGCCGAGTCAAACTTCAAAGCACCTGCAACTTCGTGGCACATTTCGCGCAGAAGCGCTGCTTGCAACGCTGAGGACTTACGCACTGCACTGTCCCAGAAGTCCGTGTGCTCGGCCGTCCATTCATGGATGTGATCACCACGCATACGTGCATACATGCGGTACATAGCGGAACACTTGCTGATTGCGCGCTCGTCGTGCACAGACTTGGGAAGCAACGCCATGCTATTCAAGAAACACTGCTGCGGAAAACCCTGGACCGCTCGCACATATTGAACAGGGCTGCCAGACACTGGACCGCTTGCCACGGTAACTGCAGGAAAGCCCTGGGGACCACTGGTCGACGCCTACAGCTGTGCCACTAGCAAAACACGTCGCCGCCTGCAGGACGTCCCGAGGCTCAAACTCTGGCAGTTCCAGAAGGAAAGTCTGGGCAAGGGACCTGAGCTCACCGAGGGTGTCATTGAGAACCGCCAGGTACATGCAAGGTACGCGCAAATATAGTCTCTGCTCTGCCCGCTGCAGCCGCCGAGTTCTGCCGAGATGTGGACGCACTTGGCTGTTTAATCTCGCCGAAGTCTGCTGCAGCTGCATCGTCCTCTGATCTGGCCAAGGAGTTGTCTGCTAAGTTTGATGAATTTGGGGTCTCTATCTCATTCAAAGGGCAGGTGAAGGATCTGGGGGTCATGACCACGGCGGGGAGGAGGAGATGTGCATGGAAGATCAAGCTGCGCCAGAGGACGGCTTTCAAGCGCTCTCGTAAGCTGGCCTATCTCGCTCGCCTGCGCGGTCGATCCCGCAAGATCTTTAAGCCTGGCGTGCTCAGCGTCGGATCGTGGGGTCATTCTGTGATAGGTTTGACCGTGTCCGATCTGCAGAGTTTCCGATCGCAGGCCGCTAAGTGTTCAGGATACTGGAGTCAAGGTGCATGTACCTCGACCGTCCTCAGCCTGATGAACCCCCTGAGTCAGGATCCTGAATATCGGCTGCGTACCGAACAGTTATCCGCTATTGCTGGTGTATGGCATGCCTTGTCCCCTGGGCAACGGCAAGGGGTGCGCAAGGCGTGGGAGCACCATCGGGCACGGCTCGTTGCTCTCCCGCCTCAGCGCCGCTGGCGCACGGTGGCTGGCCCCATCGCGGCCACGATCTGCGCCCTGCTCGATTTGGATTGGTCGCCCACTTCTCCTACACAGCGGGGCACGCCTTGCGGAGCGCTCTGCTTGGAGGCGCGCGACTTCATGTTTCATCTCCGTGCTGCTGTGCGGCAGTCTGTTTCTCGGGGACATGCTAGCAAAGCGGCTCAGCATTTTTGTGGAGAAGGGTTGGATGGAGGTGCTGATTTCACGGTGTTCCGTAGAATGCATGCTAAGATGATCAAGAATGAACAGTACGCTGATGCCGCATTGCTCGTGTGCATTGTTACGGCAGGTACCTGGCCCGAAGCTCGGCTTCAAGATGCGGGGTACCAAACAGACGGCATCTGTCCTAGGTGTGGGGCAGCGCGGGGAACTAGCCTCCACCGCTGCTGGGAATGCTCGGCCAATGCGCCGATCGTCAGCATCGCGATGCATCGCTCTCTGGACCTTGTCGAGATGGCGAACCAGCCCGAGCATGTCAGGAGTGCGTTCTGGACTCGTGGGCTCCCGCCCTTGGCTGCCGCTGTCGCGCCCATTCCGCCGCCCGTCGAGATTGTGAAGTCTTGGGGCCTCTTCGTGGGGGACCAGGTGGTGCGTGGAGGTCGTTGCGGTTTGGATGGCTCTGGGGGTATTTACGCTTCGGATTGGAGGCTCAGGCGCTGTGGGTGGTCCGTGGTTCGTTTCGATGAGGACAGCCTCCAGAGCTTGGACCTGGCCTGTGACGCCATCCTCATGGGCACCCTTCCCACCGCGGCTCAGTCGAGCCCCAGGGCCGAAATGTATGCTATGATTATGCTGCTGAGACATACTGTGGGAGATATTGTGGCTTACTCTGATTATCTGCCTTTGGTGCGTGGTCTCCGTAGGGACAGGTCTCATATCTCTGCTACGTCGCCTATGCTCGACCTCTGGGACCAGCTCTGGACGCTCCTGGATGCTCGTGAAGGCTCTGTGGAGGTGTTGTGGACCAAGGCCCACTCCACGGCGGGGACTCGTGAGGTTTGGGGCGTCTCTAGGGTCGAGTTTTTCCTGAATTTTGTTGCTGACTTTTTTGCTGGGGAGGCTGCCGCCTTAGGAGAGGTCCCACTGGACCACGTGAATGTACTGAATGAAGTAGACGACATGACTGGGAAGGTCCTGTCGCGTTTGCTGGATGTTAATCGTGAAGTTAATTTAACGTGCCGCCGCCTCGTGTCAGATAGAGTCGGGCGTCCTCCTCCTCTGCCGAGGGCTCCCCCTTCTCCCGCCACTCGCAGAAGTAGACTCGAGGCGGCTGGGCACAGTGTCAAGCTTGTGAATTCAAGATATAAATGCATTGTCTGTGGCCGCGTTTTTGAGGCCGTGAGGGGAAAGGTTTCCGAGTTCTTCCCTGGTCGGTGTGTGGGGGCGCGACAGATAACGTGCGGGTCGGAGCGTGAGGCCGCGATCTCGCACCCTGGGGCTCCCCGTGCGCACTCGTCCCACGACCTCGCGGTCCTGCGTGGTGTCCTGTTTTGCCGAGTCTGCGCGAGGTTCATGGTACAGAACTCCCAGCTCCTCGGAGAGGAGTGCCCACCAAGTCGCACTCCGACGAAGGCAGGAGCCAGCGTGCTGTCTCGCCTTAGGCGAGGCCTTCCGCCGAAGAGCGGTATGAGTTTCCCAGATCCCTGACGTGTACAGTGGGATCACTGACGGGTTGCTGTGAATGTGTGGCGTGAAGCATGCGCCCTGGCCAGACCAGGTCCCCGCCGAGCGCCCAGTCAGCCAGTCCGTCCTCCTCCTCCTCTTCCTCCACATCCTCCTCCTTGGCTCACGCGCCGCGCTGCAATCCTGATCAGGGCCAGGGTTTTAGGGCTCGAGTTTTTGCTCCGATCCACCTCGCTTGGTCCGCCCCAGGCGCGAGGCAACAAGAACGTCTCCCACCGCTCTACGTTCGGTCTCTCTCTCTCTCTCTCTCTCTCTCTCTCTCTCTCGTGTGCGCTGACGCGCTTGGCTTCGGATCATAGATGGCACCGCGATCCTAGATGCATCTCGTCTGCTCGAGGCGCGGCTGCAATGTCTGGGCTTGGTGCAGCACTTCTGCTCTACGCTGCATGCAGTGTGGCGGTCGTTTCAGGCAAGAGTCTTCTGGTCGGGCCCGCGGAGGAGGTGGCGCGGAACGCGGTGGTGGCAGCAGCGGGGGCGCGGACGGTGGCCGTCCCGAGGACTCCCAGCCGCCCAAGCCAGGCCGCTGGCGCGCAGGCCGAAGTCGGTCTCGCGAACCCAGCCATCCCCCTGGGCTCAGGAGGCAGACCAACTTCTCTTTTGCAGAAGGAGAAGAACCCCAACGAGAAAAAAAAAACAGTCGCCGTTGCGCAGGCTCGGGTCACATTCTGGATGAAGGGGAAGCCCAACGGCGACAAGTACCAAGCCGACCTGGGCAACTCAAGCAGGCCACGGCAGCCGTCTTGGCGTCGAAGTCGCTGGAGCAGCAGGCGCAGTCTATGTCGGATCAGCTCGTAATGCAGAGTCAGAAGCTCCAGCAGCAGTCATCGGAAATGGAGGCCCTGGTTGACGCCATCTTCGAGGCGAGCGACCGCCGCGGCAAGCTGGTGCAGGAGCCCACTGCCACCAAACAGGAGATCCAGTCACTCGAATCACAGCTCAACATGGCGACGCAGGCAGCGATGCCGGCGGCCAACGAGGACGGCGACCTCTTGGAGACGCTCCAGGGCGTGCTGGCAGAACACGTGCTGGAAGGCAGCTTGGCCCCGCCCCGCCAGCGCTTCGGGGCCAGGTCACGGAGCTGGCGTCCCCGTTCGAAGCTGCGTAAGCACACCGCTCTCAGCCTCGGCAGCCTCAGCAGCAACAGCCGTCGGTGCCAGATGGCTTCCCAGCTGTCGGCGGGGGCCCCGAGGAGGAGAGCCCGCGGCAGCAGCGGGCGCGCGGCCATCGGCACGCCCGCGCCGCTCGGCGCCGAGCTCGACGCCATGGGCGAGTCCCAGTCGGCGCGCCGCGCGGCCAGTGCCACCTCGAAGGTCGCGGAGGGCATGGCCGAGATCCAGGGCGCCGAGGGCCCCGAGGCCAAGACGGCCAAGGCGGCAGCAGCAGTGGCAGCAGCGACGGCCGCGCAGAGGACCCGTCGCGGCCTTGACGCAGAGATGCCCTACACCATCACCGCGATCAACGGCTAATGTTGGGGGGCAATGATGGCTTTTGTTGAGCCCAGCGTTGCAGACACTTGAACCTCACCATCTGCGCTCAGGAGCGCACAGGAGTGCAGACTCGAGGCAGGAGAGTGTATCATTCATCAGATACGGTGGCGCTTCGCACGTGGGCGGCTGGCGCAGATCCCCCCCGCCCCGCCCGCAACCCCTCGGGGGATCTCGTCTCTGGGGTCGCGGTGCTCGTTCGGGGCGGTCTGGGCTTGGGGGTCCAGCCGCGTCAGTTAACCCCGGGGGCGGTCCAGTCTCGGCCCTCTGAAGCTCCTGTGGCCCCAGCTTTGGCCTCGTGGGCGCCTACTTTAAAGCAGCCGCGAGCCTCTGCGAGACCCATGTAAACCTACTGGCCGCCATCGGCCAACTGCAAGACTGCCTTGCGAAGCGCATCGCTGTTGCAAGTGCTTTTGACCTGCAGCCTGAAAAGATACAGAAAGTGCAGCTTTCCTCACTCGGACGCGATGCAGCTGCCGGCCCCGCCCACTGATTTGTGCCGGACCAAGAAGTCAACATCGACCTTCGACTGTCTCCTGCATAGCCGGGCCCTCGGACCCCGGCGTCACCCCCGCCGCGCCTTGGCCTCCTATCCGCTCTCGCCCCGCCGTCCTGTGGCCATGGACCTGCGAGCGCAAGAACATGTCAGAACCCCCTGGCTCCTCAAGCCACATAGTCTCTCCAATAAAACTCCCTGTGTGCCCCAGCTTCCTTCCGTGAGTTGGCGTCTGCAGTGATCGACAACGCTTTCCAATTGCTCGCAACCGCTCTCCGACCAGCAGTGCTCGACCATCCTGGATCATGCGTTTTTCCACCCTCGTGCAGGACTGAAAAAGACAATACGAATCAGACGAAGTCCACACCACGACCTTCGTCGCAACATCCAGGACGAGGAATTCCAAGGATTCCGAGACACCCTGGACAATTTGGATGACAGTCCTGACGTTTGCGATACATCTTCCGCCCCAGGCCAAGGGCTGTAAGAGGCGCGCGATGCTGCAGGACTGTTGCATGAAGATTTTCAAGCAGGCCGGCTTCACGCTGAGCTTGGCCCACGCATTCTAGATGAACTGCCCGAGCAGGTTGGTAAGGTCATCAATCATGAGCTCGCCTCCGAACACAATGAGGATGGGACGGGATGGAGGGAATGGCATCAGTCATCTATGAGAGGGGGAGTGTGATGGGCACACAAGAGGACCGAGAAGCTTGAAGCCTGGGAGCCCGTCGCCGTTTTCCACCGGCAACGCTGTTCTGGACGCCCTCAGCAGATCCTCCAGGACGAGGCCGACCGTTTGTCTGAGACTTGGGGAGCCCAACCTCAGGGCCCACCTCAGTGGGTTCCTCCTGATGAAGATAGAGTTGCCCTCGGTCCCCTGTCGGCCTCTCGGCTTCGGAAGGCATCGCGCAGGGGCCCGCGCGGCGCGGCCTCTACGTGGGATGGAGCTCGCCCCCGTCACTTCGCAATGCTCAACGAGGAGCAGGCTGAATTGGTTTGCCGCGTGACTGAGATGATCGAGCAGATCAGGCACATGCCGTCTCAGGCGCGGGGCGCTATCTTGACCCTCATGCTGAAGTTGAAACATGAGGGGCACCCCGAATCTAAACCAGCTTTCAGGTCTATCGGCGCGCTGCCTGCCCCGCATCGAGTTTGGGCCCGACTGCGGCGGTCAGCGGCCCGATAATGAAAGTTTCACCATCGCCGCCCGTACGTTGCTCATCATGCGGGGCGCTCTTTTGCTGGGCTTGCGTGCAAGCAAGCTCTCGAGTGTGAATGTCGCTGCAGCATGGCAAACAAGCAGCGCTCAGCGCAAGTACTATTGGACTGGTCGAACTACTATGAGCATGTGGACAGGGAGTGCTTCGCCAAGCGTGCTGCCGCCTCTGGCCCCCCCTGCTGCCTCCTCCGCATTATCTTCGCTCGGCATGGTAGCCTCCGGTTCGCTGCTCTACAAGATTTGTGTGTGATTGCGGGTAGAACTTGGAGGGGTCTTATTGCTGGGTGTGGGTGGGCCACCTACCTTGTGCAGATGTGTGCTCTTGCCCCCCGCTTGCAAGTTGTTTTATGACGAATAGTTCAATGCCACATTGCCACCAAGGAGAACCAAGTTCTAGCCTCCAGCCAGGACCTCCAAAACAAGCTCCGCAAGACCTTGGGAGAGCTCGCGGGACCCTCTACCGACAACTCTGGAACCAGCCTCGGCGTCGAGAGCGGGGTTGGACGGCCCCAGAGGAGGCGGAGGAAGGATAGGCACGCATCCAGAAATTCAAGAAACGCATGGCCCGCAGAAAGATAATCAAATGTGCTGGTGGCGATGGCAAGAACATCTAAAAATAGTGCAAGCCTCGCTGCAGCCACTACTGTCG
The DNA here is from genome assembly GCA_963575745.1 of Prorocentrum cordatum. Taxonomy (NCBI): domain Eukaryota; class Dinophyceae; order Prorocentrales; family Prorocentraceae; genus Prorocentrum; species Prorocentrum cordatum. The sequence continues at coordinate 269,726 of CAUYUJ010006669.1, read as the reverse complement.
GTGTCGGAGTCCGAAGCATCAACAATCATTGCACCAGCCTTGCAGACGCGCAGCAGCGGATTTCCACGTGGATTTCTCGCAGTGCAACACCCAGAGCTGGCGAGCGAAAAAAACGTGAATTGCACGTGGATTGATTGTAGTCTTCATTCCTGGCCAACGAAAATCCGCACGAAATCCACTTCGAAATCCGTAGCGCTACTCTCCAATACGATCCTGGCCCATCCCATGGCTTTCCGAACGAAATCCGGTTTGCGATGCTGGCGCCGTGACGCCTAAACTTTGCTGAAGCAGGCTGGGTTTCAGTATCGTGCGGCTGCCGGTCCGAGGTGTGCCCCGCGCAGAAGAACCTTCGCCCCCCTCATCCTGTGGGACTGATGGGCCTGTTTTCACAACTACCACCACCACCAAAAGGCGGAGGGGGGAAGAAGGTGGGGGACGAGGGCGAGGAGGGGGGTGGGGAGGAGGAGGAGGAGGAGGAGGAGGAGGACGAGGAGGAGGAGGAGGTGGAGGAGGAGGTGGAGGACCCCCTTCCCTTCCTACTGTGGTGGTGGCGGTGGAAAACAAGCCCAGCAGGGACCCCCTTGTGGGAAGCGGGCCTTGGCCCCGCCCTCCTCGGGCACTGTCTGGCCTGGCAGGCCCGCGCCCTACCCCATCCAAGGCTGCGGTCCGTCTCAAGCAGCTGCGCCTCTGGGGGGGCCGCGCTGGCGCGCATTATTATCTCAAGCGGGGCCGCGCCGTCGCACGTTGCAAATCTGGGCCCGGCCGAGCCGGCGCGTTTTGCATGTCCGGGCCCGGCTGCGCCGGCGCGTGCATATTTGGGCCCAGCCGCGCAGGCGCGTTTTGCAAATGCGGACCCAGGCCGCGCCAGCGCGCGCAAATCTGGGCCGGCCGCGCCACCTCTCGCGGACCCCGGGCCCGCCGGAGGCCCACCCGGCCGGCCGCCGGCGGGCCCGCGGGTGAGTCGCGGAGCCCCCCCGGAGGGCCCCGGCGGCCCCCTGGCGGGCCCGGGGGGCGCCCCGAAATTGCTTTCTAAATCAACGAAATAACTTCTCCGCCCCCGCGCAAGGGCCCATACTCACCCATCTTAACTGCGCGCTGGCCTGGCGGGCGGGGCCCCGCCACTTGCTCGGCCCCGATGAAGAAGCTGCAACCGGCAGACAGCGCCGCGCGCCATGGAGTCCGCAGGCCTCCCTGTAGGCTACAAGAAGGCGCCAGCGCTGCGACCCTGCATTATGGCCCCGACGCTACGCGCTTGTTTCGCGCAGCGCGGCCCCGCGCCTGCGAACCTCAAGCAATGCGGCGCAGCGCGACGCGCCCGGGATGACCGCGGCAATGATGGTTGCAATGCGACACATTTGCAGCGCCCGTCCTGATCAACCCGCAAATTGACATTGAAATGGTATGTCTACGTTGGGATTGTTATTTCCAGCTTGACACGATTTTAAAACTACTTTTTCCTACTTAAACATATTATTTCATATGTTTTGCCTATGTTGGAAAACTACTTGTTCCTACTTGCTTCTACCCCATATTGATCAGCATGGCTGGTTGCTTTCTAGGGATTCGTTGTCACAGGACACGAATGCCAATCTTGCCCACATCGTTCCACCAGCGCTCGCCAGCGACTATCCGACCGGGAATGCGAAGCAGCCGGGCCAGGACGCGTCGTGGGCAGCCTGGCCGGAATGATAAACAAAAACAACTGCTTAAACACAAGATGTCGGAGTGCCGCGCATCTCTCCTGGATCGGCGCTGGGGGGCCAGGGAGTCGGGTCCAACGCCGATCCAAGAGATCCGCGCGGAGCGCAACATGCTTGGTGCATGTCTTCGTTTCTTCTTCGAGGAATGGCGCATGCGGACACACACCGTCCGAGTGACAAGAGCTCTGGACTCGGCGCCTGCCCAGCGGATTTTGCACCGTGCGGGCCGTCATTCTCGTCGCCCATCGCTCGGCGGCGAGTCTCCAAGCTTCCAGGAGTGCTGAAAAGGTGGCAGCCCCAGACAGGATCGCGTCGTGAGCAAATAACGACGCAAGTTTTTGGCCGCTCTCGGCTTGGGCCCTCGCTGGGCCCTGGGGCCGTCACAACGACTCGTGGCGACAAACTGGCCCCGGGGAATGGAAAGGATCGGGACGCCTGGGGGCCCCGTAGTGAAAAATCAAAACATCGCATGACTGGGGCGGGACCTTCCAATCTGACTTCGGGTCGAAGTTTCAAGCGGCCCTGGTAAACCTGTAAATCCAGAGGGCTGCTTTGCAGCAGCCCGGCGAGTGAGTGCTCCCGCGCCTCTCCGGGACTCCCGTTCTCGTGGGCAGGTCTGCGAGGCGTCCCTGCAACCCGCAGCGTCGGGTGGTGGCGGTCTGGCCATCACGCGGGCAGCATATCACCCGCCTGCACTCGGGCAACGATCAAAGAGGGGTCTGATGCGAGATGGCACGGCGACCTGACGAGGCGGCTTGCGCGGGCCGCCCGCGCGGCGCATCACATGGGAAGCGAAGGCGCTAACGCGCGACCTTACGCAGGCAGCTTACGCGCCGGTGTCGGCGCAGACGACGCCGTTCTCTTTGAGTCGCTCACTCTGCAACGGGGACGCGCCGGTCAGTCAGCGGAGCCGCGCCGCACGGCGTATCGGCTAAGCAGCAGCAGGGCTAATTGCAACAGTTCTGCTGCTGTCGCCCTGGGCAGAAAGAGGTGACCGCCCTGGTGACCGAGGCAAAGGTCACGCCTGAGCAAGGCTGGTGCTCAGCGTGGGTGCTGGGCGCTCCCCTGAAATCGCCCCCAAGAAACCAACAATTGCCTTGTGCACGCCCTGCGGGGGTGCGCGTGTGGCAACAAAAAACCCTTCAACCTCAAGCCCGCCTCCCACGGGAGAGATGACCGACTAACACGAACCGCTTCTTCTTTGTACCCGTCACGGTTGCCCGCCGGGCTCGTCGTGCCGGCTACCGGAAAACGGAGTGCTGAGCCAACGTGGCTGGCCAGTCCCAAGCTCCTCGGCCATGGCAAACCTGCAGAACCAACGTCGGGGGGGTCCGACAAAGCGGGCTTGTCGAAATCTCACGGGCGGCGTCGCAGCCCTGCTGAGTCACAGGGGCCCAACGTCGGGATGTGACCTGGCACTTTGGGCCAGCAAGTTCAAAGGCTCGGCCCGAAGGCCGAAAACTGTTCGAAGGATCTAGACTGTCAAGAGGCTGGGGAATTGAATTTAATTTACGCTTCCAGAAGATCGAATCAACGACACCAACCTGCAAGGTCCCAAAGCCACGGCTGCACGGCAACACCCAACAGTCGAAGCAGAAGGCACCGCATGTAGTCCAAGATCGCCACCCTCCCTTCGAATTCCACAGGCCACGTCGATTCGTGAACACCCCCGCCCAGTTCCATGGGCGACAGTTTTGCAGGAGCACCAAGCGTCCATCGGAAGGAGCGGATAGCCCAGAGGATGCACCTCCGCTCAGGCCGGAGGTCCACTGTCTCTCGCGAGACAGCCCCAGGGGGCGACGGGAGGCGACTCTGCTCGGAGGGGCCGCGCAGCGAGATGGAACTCAACGCGCAGAAAGAGGAGGTCATGCCACGCTCCACGGGCCAGCGGCTGGGAGAAGCAGGACAGAAGATGCCATCAGTCGGGCGACTTGCAGCCAACATGTCCGAGAATATCGTGACCATGCCATCTGGGGAGGACAACATCCGCCGGCCATCCGTTGACATCCCGAACGGAGTCCGTACGTGTCGCTGTACTTTGCCTCGCACTCACACTGCGACACGAACTGAACGTCCTCGACACACGCTAACAGCTCTGGCTGTAGCCTCACCCCTTCCATGCCTTTGATCGAAGGAACGAGCACAATACCTCAGCGGACAGATGCCCAGGCCAAACTGAGACCAGGTGGGGGAGGCCATAGCCTCTTAGAATCGGAATTGCGAGACGCGTAAAAAGTTACGTAAGGCTGAAGGTGTAGGAGGAGGATGAAATCCTGGGGTCGTGGAAGGCCATATCCACCCCTCCCTCCTCAAGGAAAGCCAGAGTGGACGGCGAGGAGGCGGCTGCGACTGGCGGCCAGCAGCCATACGAGGAGCTGCAAGACCACTGTCCCTCTCCTCCTGCCTCCTGCCTCCTCCTCCTCCTCCTGCCTCCTCCTCCTCCTCCGTAGAGACGTCGTGCGTCGAACGTTGGCTGCCGAAGCTTTGCATGTTCCGACGAATGCAATTCGATTGCAACTGGTTCCCCCCCACTGGAAGGGAATGGGGGAGGGGAGTCGAGAAAAGGGGGGGATGGGGCAGGGAGGCGAGGGGGGAGAGGAACACAACTTTGCATGCAATGTGCTACGACTACGACTATGCTGCTGTTGCTGTTGCTGAGGGTGTTGCCACCGTTGCTAGCAGCTGCGCTCATACCAGCGTTACCACTGATGCTGCCACTGGCACTGCAAACACTGATGACTCGAGCCGCAACTGCTGCTGCTGAGGCTGCTACTGCTGTGGTTGCTACGGCTACTCCTGCGGCGCACAAGGTCCTCTGCCAGGTATCCGGCGATTGCACTTGACAGAACGGTCAGGGCAAACTGGGCGGCACACTCGTTGCGGGTACCATGGCGCGACCAGGGTGGCATCCTGCCCATCCGCCCGTTCTCTGGTCAATGACAGAGTGCATCAGCATAGCTGGATAAACTGGGTGGATGCGGAGGCGAAGGAGTAGGAGGATGCAGGAAACGAGTTTGGGCAACGGGGAGGACAAATGTGGAACAATGAGGCGGGGGGTGCGCGGGGGGGACAGGAACCAGGAGCGAAAAATCGGGGAGCACGCTGAGAAGAGCCTCCCGCGGAGCACGGGAGGGAGGAAGAGGGGGGAAGTCCCGCTACGCAGCAATAGGCTTCAGCCACCTCGGCCCTGCCCGAGCCCACAGCGTTCCGTCTCGGCGAGCGGCGAGGAGAGAGCGCCAGGCTTCGTCTTCAGGAGCTCTTAGGGGCCCTTTGGAGCGTATTGGACGCTCCTGGTGCCGAGAAGGTAAGAGTTGTAAACTATGCTTTCGGGGCGATCTGGGCCTGCCCCCCGGAGCTCCCAGGGCGGGTGGGGGACCTGGGACGGGCCCCAGTGGGCCACGCCTCCAGGCCTTGGGGCAAGCAGCAATTCTACGTTCCTGCACCTGGCACGCACCTGCATGGCGCTGGACGAGCCCGCGTGGCGCGTGCTGGCTCGACCCCTCCTGCTGCAGAACAATACACAAGGGCACATGCGTAAACTCGTAAACTGTCGGAGGTCACGCGGATCTTTTGGATAGGCGCCGGACCCCACCCTCGGCGGCGCATCCGTCACCAGGGAGGGGGGGCCCGGCGACAACCCAAGAGGTCCACGCAGGCCCCTGAACAGATCTGCTTGTCGTCACTGCGCTTCGATGCTGGACTGAGATGCCCCTGCGCCCCACCACAACGATGCTTGCCTGAACAGGGCCACCCTGGGCCCTGGCATGGTATATACGCCCTCCTGGCCGAGGCCATGAAGGCCTATCTGCTGCCATCCCAGGGCCAGGCTGGCCGTGACAAGGCCTAGCGGTCGTTGGTACATGCCCTCTGCAGATCGACCCTTCATGCTGAAAGAGGTCCGGCTACTCGCAAGAGAGCGACCCTAGGCAAGAGCGACCTTTGGTGCGCGGGCTTTCAATGGGCGCAGAAGGGGGTGTGGGGGGGGGGGGGCAACCCAGGCGAGCTGCGGCGCAGCTCTTCTCGGGCGAGAGAGGCTGGGGGTGCAGGAAACGGAGGAGGAGGGAGGAGGAGGGAGGAGGGTGGGAGGAGGGAGGAGGGCGCAGATGGGCTCTCAGCTCGCGGGCTTTCAATGGGCGCAGGGGGGGGGGGGGGGGGCAAACCCAGGCGAGCAGCACGCTGCTGGGGCGCTCGGGCGATCCCGTGGGCCCGCACCCGGGGGTCGCTCTGGCGAAGGGCCTCTCTCTCGAGCCTCTCTCCCCGAGTGCGGTCGAGCGGCCCCGCCCGCCCCGGCGCCCCTCCACGGCTGCATGTGCGAAGGCCAGCGCTCCACGCGGCCCTCCTGCTTCAGGAGCTGCCTCTCGCCGTTGGTCTGCTCGACGACGCGCCCGATCATGATAAACACCTCGGGCCGACCAGCTGCTCGCTGGGCCGAACCCGCGCCGATTCCGCGCCAAATCCGCGTCGAGTTCGCATCGGGCACAAGAAAAGACACTAACTTGGGGGACAGGCGAGGTCCACCTCAAGGTGCAACGTAACGAGAGGGGGGCGTACGGGATGGGGGCGAGGAGCGGGAGCAGATCCAACAGAGGAGCCGCGTCGTGCCGAGGCACAGAAGGGCCAAAGGAAGAGGGCACACCATCGGAAGAGGGCTGACCCAGGCTTCGGTCGGGCATGCCGTCCTACGGGCGGATGCTGGAAGAAAAATAAGCAATGGTCAAGCATACTTTAAACGAGTCAAACATGGGGAAACCAAAAGGTAGCGATACCGCTCCCCCCCGGACCTCTCCCGGGGTGCGTTCTGACCAGAATTTCGGGGCGAATCCAGCGGTGGCGACGAGGGCTCCTCATGAGGCCCAAAAAGAGGAAATCGAGAGCAGGGTAGCGGTATGGGTACCTCTTCCTCCTCTGAGACACAATCAAAACATTCTCCCAAAACTATGTGTCGGCCATGTGTGAACCTTCCTCCTGCAGAGGGGCATGCCCGACTTAAGCCGAGGGGCAGCAGACTGGGGCCCCAAGACGGCCCAAATCGGTCCCAAAACGGCCCCAGAGGCGCCCAAGATCGCCCAAGAAACCCCCAAGAGAGCACCAGGAGGAGGAGGAGGAGGAGGAGGAGGAGGAGGAGGAGGAGGAGGAGGAGGAGGAGGAGGAGGAGGAGGAGGAGGAGGAGGAGGAGAGGGGAAACACGAACCACCAATTCGAGCCTTCCGCCCCAAAAGGCCTCCAGGAAGCCCCAAGAGGCCCCCAAGAGAACCCAGGAGGCCCCCTGGAGGCCTCCTGGAGGCCCCACGAGCCACCCTCAGCCAGAAACCCAGTGAGGGCCACCAGCCTACAAACTTTCAGAGGCCCGCGCGGGCTTCTCGGGCCAGCGCCGGCCCCCTTCCCCACCACCGCCGCCCGGCGCGCAAACCGTGCGCTGCGGGCGGAGCCACGCCCGGGGGGGGGGTACCCATCGGTCGGAAGAAGTAGGCAGAACCATGAAGTAGGGAGGCATTGAAAGTGGATTGGGTGTCCGTCCGCCCCCTGAGGAGGACGGAAAAGGCGAAGCCACTCGACCATGGAAGCAGGAAGGCGCTGAAAGTAGATTGGAATCTGGGGATCCAGAAATACCTAGTTAATTGGCACGACCGATGGGTATGGGAGGAGGTGTCCGGCGACGGCCCCCCAAAAATATCCGCGCGGACTGCCGACAGTTTCTGCGTGTGGGCTGTTTGGTACTCGACGGGAGGTCACGCTGACTTTCGTTGCACACGGTGATCGATGCACGCGTTCATAGCGGCCAAGTCTTGGGGTAGGCAGCTCACGACGGCTCCAGGAAGGTGTGACCATCGCCTTCGACTGTCGCCCACCCAATCGTCCCATCGACTCTCGACCTGGCTTTGATCCTCATGGCATCAGAAGACTCATCCTTCACCTTAGCCTCCAACACCTCCAGTATCTCGCCCACTGGAACCTTGCGCAGAGTCTTGCTGTCCGCAGCACTGAGGCCGTCTGTGAGCGCGGTCTCCTTGACGCACTTCATACAGTCACCGCCGAGCTCCAGGAACTTCGTACCCTGGTTGCCGGCGATCGTTACCCAGCCTGTGGCACCATCCAGCAAAGACTTGCACTTGATTCGTTCGACACCAGTGGTCTTACCAAGAGAATCATCCATGGTAGGTCCCTCCAGCGCCTCGACAACCTCGCCCACCTCCAGTCTCCTGGCAGCCTTGGACTTGATGGAAAGAGTCTCCGTCAGCACCGTCGGCTTGACCACTCTGTAGACGAGCTTCAACAGGTCCAAGAAAGTTGCCTTGGACATGGAGACATCGCCATCGCCTCCCGCGATCAAATGCCTGAAGAATGCAGGCCCACTCCTGTCCTCCTCCAGCGCGGCCCCAGGCAATGAGCTCGCGGCGAATGCCAGGAACTTCTCCCGGGACACCTCGCTGCAGTCAGCACCGCCAGCGGCATCGACAAATACGGCCTCAGCTGACTTCTGCTCTTTCTCCATGCCCGCGCGCAGAGACAGCACGAACTTGCTACGCAAGTCCTCCATGGTTGCGTACTCCTTCTGCGCTGCTTTACTTCTGGCCCTGGCTACCTGTGAAGCCGCCTTGTCGAGCCTAGCCTGCACCTGCTTGCCCTTCTCTCGCAGCTTCATGACCTGGCCTCTTCTCCACTTCTTGATTTCCTCGTGAGAATCCGGGTCGCCCTCCTCAACCGTGATTTCAAACTCATCAGCGCTTGCCAGCGTGCTCCTGAGCGCCTCCGTCGTGGGCTGCGTCTTGGCCTCCACATCGGCAATTGCCTTCAAGGAGCAGCAAGTTACCTAAGCATCTAGATTCACTTCTCTGGAGGTCCGCGCGCACTGCTCGGGGATCGGCGCTGCGGCCCCCTCCTTGGCCACAGCTGGGGCCCCACGCTGGTCCAGAAAGCTCGCGAGGACCTCCGAAAGCCAGGCCACCAACCCGGACCCCCGACGTCATGATTTTTCCGTGACTTCGACCCCAGAAGTCTCGAACCCCTCCCACGGGACTGGCTTTGCATCCGGGGTCGCTCTTGTTGGCGGCCCCGAGGCCGGGCAGGGACTCCCGGAGGCCGACAACCATCGAAACACCAGCCGTCGTGCTTTTTGTCATGCCTCGAGGGGGGTCCGGGAAACCTGGCGCGCCGCGCACCGCGGTGCGCGACGCGCGACTCTCTTCGCGCCCTCGCGCACTCGCGCCGCCAGCCTTGGATCTGGTCGGGCGTGTCCCCCCACAGGCGGAGTCTGGACGGAAAATCAAAAGTAGTCACAAGTACTCAAACATTGTCAAACAAATAATGTAACAGCCGTCCCCATCTAATTTTTGTTACACTATGTTAGAGTACTCCTCCTTTAGAACATGCCCGACCGAAGCTTTGGAGCAGGGCGGCCTCTCGGGGGACCAGACCGCCGCGCGCGCGGCGCGGCTCACTTCGCGCCCCCCCGCGGGTGTCCCAGGAGAGTTTCGGTGCCAGCTCACGGGAGCCTCCCGTGCCGCCGTGCCCTCCCGCTGGCCCCAGCGAGACGCGGACCGACGCGCACCGACGCGGAGTCGATGCTCGTCGGCGCTCTCTCACCGATGCCCAGACACCAGAGCGTGCGGCTGATGCACTCCAGAGACGGAGCTGCGAGGACAGATCAGACTCCAATGATTTGCTACCGGAGGTGACTACCTACCAAGCCACCCAAGTCCAACCTGAAATCGCCGTGGGTCTTGCCAATTTCCAGTGCGCGGGGGGGGGGCGTTCAGCAACATCGGGAAAACACGCAGAGGAACTTGCACAGCCCTCAACCAGAATTTGTGTTGGGGGGTCGGGGACCTTCGTGTTGGGCTGGTGTTGTTTTGTAAGTCGTGAGAACTCGGAGGCAACTCACGGGAGCCTCCCCTACCATATTTTTGGCCGATTGTAACCGACGCCAATCGGCGCTGATGGACGCTAAATCGACGCCCATCGACGTCAACCGACGCCAATCGACACGAACATTAGCGCTATCTCATTGATCACCAGACGCTAGTCGACGCGAGTCGACGCTAGAGACTGAACTAAGACGGTACAGTCGAGGTATTACCAGAAGGAGCGGTGCATAAGGAACGAAGGGGCTTTATTTGGCCACGGCGAGCCTCGTCCACGAACAGGATCCCCGACCCAGGCCTGAGGAACGGCCCGAAAAACAGCGCCCCTCCCGAGCCCACTGGGACATTTGGCTCAGCGCCGTGACTCTCTCTCTCTCTCTCTCTCTCTCTCTATATATATATATATAGATATGAGCATATATATACATATGTGTACACAAGGGTCCCATGATCTCATGCCGAATGAGAAGGCCAGTGCTTGATGCTCGGATCCTGCACGAGCTGCTCGGCGCTCGAGTCGTTCAGGGTCCGCGGGTGCACCAGCTTCCTCCCGGCCTCCTCGGCCTCCGCGGACGCGGCCTCCGCCCCGGCCAGCGCGGCGGCGAGCGGCTCCAGCGCCTTCTCCAGCTCGGCGATCTTCGCGGCCACCTCCTCTTTCCTTTTGGCCTCCAGTTCGGCCTTGATGCGCGCCTCCTCTTCCTCCTTGGCACGCCTCTGGACGCCCGAAATAGGTGAGCACAGGAAAAAGGGGCACGATGCCCGACAGCGAGTCTTGTCCCAAACCGGCAGTTGCCGCTGTTGGGCAGGCGACCTTTGGTCTCACACCGACAATGCCCGCGGCCACACCGACAGCGAATCCTGTCCAAAATAAGCACGACATGATGCACGTCTGTGTGCCCATTCTTTCCGTTCAGTCGTCCCGTATCAGAAGCACGCGCGATGAGGATGCAAGGGCCTTGGACGCCCATGTCGAAGCTTTTCGAGCCTGGCACGGCCAGCGAAAGTGGCCAAGGATGGAACGAGGAGGCATGGATGCAAAGGTATCCTTGGGAAGGTCGCCTATCCTTACTCTGCGGGTTGACTGTACCCATTTCGATCTTCCTGAACGCCTTTCTCTCGCCAAGACCTCGGACTTGGCGATGGCCAGCATGGAGCGCAGCCGGGGGAACCTCTCCGCGGGCACGCCCGGCCCACTGGGCGCCAGGTTCTTGAATATCTTGTCGAGGGCCTCCTCGCCCACATCGAACTCCAGCTCGCCTTTTGCGAACTGCGTCACCTCTTCGCGGCTGAGGGCTCCGTCGCCATCCGCATCGTACTTCGAGAACAGCTCCTTCTGCTCCTGCTCCTTCTTGATGGCCGCTGCCTTCCGACCCGCCTTTGCTTTCGTAGAGGCGGCGGCCTCCTTCAGAGACTCGACGACCCTCCTTCCGACCGCGAGCCGGCCGAAGAGGGGCCGCAGCTCCGCCCGCAGGAATGCCGCGTAGTCTTTCTCGGGGGTGAGCTCGGCACGCTTCTCGGTCAAGACCCTGGTGATGGGCACATTTCCCATCACAACTACCATAGGCAGGCTGGGAAGAAGGGAGGATGGGGAGGTCCTCCTCCTCCTCCTCCTCCTCCTCCTCCTGCTCCTCCTCCTCCTCCTCCTCCTCCCCCTCCTCTTCCTCCTCGTCCTCCTCCTCCTCCTCGTCCTCCTCCTCCTCCTCCTCCTGCTCCTCCTCCTCCTCCTCCTCCCCCTCCCTCTCCTACCTCTGGTAGTGGTGGTGGAAAATCAGCCCATCACCTGGAGGCAGTGTCGAGGGCCCCCTTGGCGACGTTCGCGGCATCCTCTGTGGCCTGGGCACCCTCCACGAGCCTGACGGCGTCCTCGGGCTCACCCTCGCCGGCGGCCTCGCCAGCGCCCTTCCCCAGCTCGGCGGCCAGCTCAACCTTGATCTCGGCCTCCTCGACTGTCGCGACGGCCTCCGCCGTGATCCGCTCCTGGAGCTCCTCCGCCGCCCTCTTCCTCTCCTCCGCCTCGATCTCCGCGCGCGCTTCCTCCTCGCGCTTCTCCTGGATCTTCTCCACCCGCTCCTGCGCCTGGAGCATCGCCTTCTCGGCCTCCTCCATCACCTGCGAGGCAATTCATTCGGAGCACCGCTGCCCGCAAAGAACGTACCCGCGCCAATGATCGGAGTTAGGGCCGTGCCAGAGGATGCCACGCCTCCCTGGCGAGCAGGAGTGAAGCGCGGCGCGCGGGCGCCGTGGGAGGGACTTCCCACAACGGAAGCCGCTCAGCTTCGCGGCGTCTAAACACCGGGTCCACTTGCAACCAAAAAATATAAATACCACCACCGCGTTTGCTTTGATCGATCAGCCCCGTTCGGACCCCTGGCCGCGAGGGGGGGTCGGGGCGGCGGTCGTCGTTTGCGGCGGGGCGTCGTTTGCGGGGGGGGTGGTCGTCGTTTGCGGCGGGGCTGCGACAACGGGTTCCCCACAAGAGCCGAACTGCGCCCAGGCGGATCGCGCGTTTTTTCCCCCAATCTTGACAGTGCTGGGCATCTACCGTGCTCGGATCACCTTCTCGGCCAGGGACCCCATCTTCTCCAGCTCCTCCGTCTGCCTCAGCTCCAGCTCGCCCCGGAGCTCCTCGAAATTCTCGGGCGTCGCGATGCGCAACCGCTGGATCACCTTCCGCACCACGAGCGCCGCGTTCTGCTCCAGACGCCGCGCCTCCTCCTCGGCCCGCTTCTTCGCCAGCTCCTGTGGCAAGGCTCCGGGCTGCGCACAGGACAGCCCCACCCCCCCCCGGGCAGATGGCGCATTTTCTTCTTCGGCACAGGCCCCCCGAGTACGGTGAGGGCATGCGAGAAGGAACTCTTGGGTAAGGAATCCAGGGTCTGGAAGCCAGTGCAACTCCGATCGTGGATCGGCCATGGATACAACTGCCGCCCTCACCCCCAGGGTCTGAAGCCTCCTGGGCCCATTCCTGAGCAGATGCCCCCACCGTCGTCTCGGCTGGCCTCAGCAGGGGTCCCGAGGAGTCCCGGGCGGCCTCCACGCCCCAACCCCTCGGGCGCGGAGCGCCCCATGTGGGGCCGCCGTCGGAGGCGGCCCCCGGGTGCTGAGACCGCCATGGCCTGCTCTCGGGGGGCCTGTCCAGGCCAGCCGGGACCACCTGGGAGGGCCTGTCTGTGCGCAGCCCAAGGCCTTCGAAACCAGAAAGGCACCGATACCGCTCTAAGCTTCTACGACAGGTTCGCGTCGTGCCGACCCCGGCGTTGGTTCCTGACATCGCGGGGATCGTTCGAACTTGAACGACCGGCCGTTCCAGTAACGCCGGATCGTTGAACGACGGGCCGATTCTGGGCCACTGGCGGCGTTCAACCTTAATAAACGCTCGCGCTGGGGTCGCCGCCGGCCGACACGGCGCGAACCTGCCGCACTGGTGAGAACAATCCCCGGGGAAGGACAAAGTTCGGAGTCCAGGCAGGATAACGAACTTTCCCCGCAGATATCGATGTTGGGATGGGCAAGTTCATGGTGCTATGCATGAGATGAAGGTCGGAGCTACGATAAAAAACTTTGGCGGGGCTAAGAAAGTTCGGCCAGCCTGTTATGGCAATGGAGCCGGATTCGGCCCCGTGGATAAAGAAACCTGAAGGTTACGGGGGGATGGCTTGTTATCCACGGGCTGCGGTTATTATCCGCGGTCCTGGGGTGCGTTCTGACCAAAACTTCCAGGAGGCTCCAGCCGTGGCGACGAGGCCCTCCCGGGAGCCCCAGAAAGGCGAACAGCGACGTCGGTGCCTTCTTTCTCCTCCGACTGCCGAGCTCCTCCTGCCGCTGCCGCATCTCGGCCTCCTTCTCCAGCTGGCGCTGGCGCGCCTCCTCCTGGCGCTGGCGCAGGTCCGCGCTGGGGGCCAGGAAGCCCTGCGCCGGCGCCCCTCCGAGGCTGGCGGCCTGCAGGGCCGGGTTGGGCCGCGCGACGATGGGGGCTGCTCTCAGGGCGTGGGGCGGCGGCAGCACCACCTGTGGGGCAGCACTCGGCATCGGACCGGGGCCTCGGACCCGCCTCGGCACTTCGCCGCCCCGATACGCAGCACGCAACACGCGGCGTGTCGGCACGGAGCAGAGCGCGCAGACTACACAACACGCAGGTCTAGCGCGAT
>CAUYUJ010006669.1:196016-251016 GCA_963575745.1 Prorocentrum cordatum | reverse complement strand
AACTATATACTACAAGCATTCGTGGCAACCACTAGCAATATCTCTACTACTGCAGATGAGGCTGGCTAGACTCCTGGATTTTCTCTTTCAGCCCACCACCCCCGCCCTTTGCGATTCATATCGCAATCCTTAGTGAGCAATTGATCGTCGTCGGCTGTCCTGGGGGTGGCCCATCCCAAGATAACGCCCCCGCCACGCACGGAACGATATTCTCAGCAAAGCGAAAATAAATATCTCCCGCCAGAAAATATCCGTAGAGCCATAATCGTGCAACCGTGGAACTGAATCGTCACATTCGGAATACAACATTCAAGCAGTGGTAGCAAAGAGAAGCAATAGTAGTAGTAGTAGTAGTAGTAGCAGTAGTAGTAGTAGTAGTAGTAGTAGCAGTAGTAGTAGTAGTAGAAATAGTAGTAGTAGTAGTAGTAGTAGTAGTAGTAGTAGTAGTAGTAGTAGTAATAGTAGTCGTAGTAGCAGTAGTAGCAGTAGTGGTAGTGATAGTTCAATAATAGGAATCGTAATAATAGCGGAGGTCGTAGTAGCAGTAGTAATAGTATTAGCAGCAGTAGTAGTAGTAGCAGTGGTAGTAGTAGTAGGAGTAGTAGTAGTAGTAGTCGTACTAGTAGTAGTAGTAGTAGTAGTAGTAGTAGTAGTAGTAGTAGTAGTACTACGAGCAATAGAACGAGTAGTCGTAGTGGTACGAGTAGCCGTAGAAGTAGCAGTAGTAGTACTAGCTGTGGTAGTGGTAGTCGTAGTAGTAGCCGTCGTAGTAGTAGTAGTAGTAGTAGTTATAGTAGTGGTGGTAGTAGTAGTGATAGTAGTAGTAGTAGTAGTAGTAGTAGTAGTAAAAATACCAGTCGTAGTCGTAGTCGTAGTGGTGGTAGCAGCAGTAGTCTTAGTTGTAATCGCTGTCGTGCGAATCTTGTGATCAGAAGTAGTAGTAGTAGTAGTAGTAGTAGTAGTAGTTGTTGTTGTTGCAGTAGTAGACGTAATCGTAAAGGTATACCATAATCCTAAGAGCCGCCCTCAATCCGTGAAGCTCTTGCAAAATGTTCCAAACGGATGTTCGCGGCGCTAAGGCGAGAACCACATTATCAAAACGAGACGCCCTCCATCCGTGAACCTCTTGCATATGTTTACAACGAATGTGCCCCACGCTGGGGCGAGAACTACATTTTGAAAACGAGCAGCCCTCCATCCGTGAACCTCTTGCAAAATTCGCAGAACGAGTGCGCGCGGCCCTGAGGCGAGAACCACATTTTGAAAACGAGCCGTCCTCCATCCGTGAAGCTCTTGCAACTGTTGTTCAACGAATGTGCGCGGCGCTACAGCGAGAGCAACATTTTGAAAACGAGACGCTTACGGCGAAACTATTTCAACTTTTCCAAAACGAATGTGAGCGGCGTTGTGCGAGAGCCACATTTCGAAATTGAGCCGCCCTCCATCTGTCAAGATCTCGCATCGCTTCCACAACGAATGTGCGGGGCGCTGAGGCGAGATCCGCATTTTGACAAAAAGAGCCGCCCGCCATCCGAGAAGATCTTGCAATTTTGTTCAACGAATGCGCGCGGCAACAAGGCGAAAACAAGATTTTGGAAACGAGCCGCCCTCAATCCGCGAAACTCTTGCAGCGTTTTCAAAACGAATGTGCGCAACGCTGGGGCGAGAGCCACATTTTTGAAAACCACCCGCCCTCCATCCGTGAAACTCTTGCAAAGTTTCATAACGAATATGCGCGGCGCCGAGGCGAGAACAACATTTTGAAAAAGAGCCGCCCTCCATCCGTGAAGCTCTTGCAAATTTTGTTCAATGAATGCGTGCGGCGCTGTGGCGAGAACAACATTTTGGAAACTAGCCACCCTCAATTCGTGAAGCCCTTGTAAAGTTTGAAACGAGTGTGCGCGGCGCTAAGGCGGGAGCCACAAACCGCCCTCAATTCGTGAAGCTCTGACAAGTTGTTGAAACGAATGCGCGCTGCGCTAAGGCGATACCCACATCAACCTTCCGGTGCGGGATAACGCTTCCCAGTGCGGGGATGCGTTATCCTTTTGCTGGGAGGGGGGGGTCTTAAATGTTTCCTGCGGTTTTTCCAACGTCGTTAGTCAGTCTTGCGATTGCGCTGGTCCTCCTCCTCGTCCTCCACCTTTCCCTCCTCCTTCCGCCTCCTCCCTCCCTCCATCCTTTTCGCCTCCCTCCCTTCCATCCTTCCTCCCGCACCGTTTGACGCCATCCCATGGTCGGGGCGCGCGCCCGGCCGGGCAGCCCGGCGCGGGCCCTCATCGCAAGCCGTTCCCGCAAGCTGCCCTGTCGGCTAAAGCCCGACGCCAGAGCAGTGGGCTCCCCGCACCCGGGGGCCCCCCCAGCATGTAAACTGGTGGGGTGCCGCGCGGGCGGCGGCCCCCAGCACCCCCGCGGTGAGCTGCTGCGCGGGAGCAATTTGGTCTGCAATGAACTACTATTCTTTCCTGGCGGTCCACCCAGCGCGAAGCTGGTGGGCCGCCTGGAAAGAAGAACAACTCCCTCCGCCCTCTCTCATCCTCCTCCTCCTCCTCCTCCTCCTCCTCCTCCTCCTCCTCCTCCTTCCAGCCCACCCTCCTCCTCCCTCCTCGTCGTCCTCCTCCTCATCCGCAGCGTGGTAGGCCATGACCGATGGAACGACATGCTATCCAGATCCACAAGTTCCCGACCACACACTGGTCCTCCTCCTACTCGTCGTCTTCCTCCTCCTCCTCGTCCTTCTCCACTCCCTCCTCCTCCTCCTCTTCCCAAGCCTCCTCTCACCTCCACTCTCCTACTCCCGACTTCATGCTGGTTGCACAGACGTCGACCCCAGAGGATTCGACCCCGACCAGTCCCCGGGACAGGCTTATGGTAAGTCATTTTACTACCGGCCCCGAGGACTGCGCGAACACCCCAGATGCCGAACCTTAGCGTAATGCCGCAGTCGAGATGCTTTCAAGACGCCGTCGTGGGGGTGTTCTGGGTCGTATCCCATAAGATGCATATGCGGCCGCCGTGTCACTGACGACGCAGACGACGCATATGAATCCTCTCACCTCCCTCCTCACTACCACTCCTCATCCTCTCTCTCCTCCTCCTCCTCCTTCCTCCACCTCTCCTGATATCACCCCTCCCTCTCCCTTCCTCCTCCTCCTCCTACCTCCCTCCTCTTCCTTCTCCTCTATTCCTCTCACCCTCCACTCCTCCTCCTCCTCCTCCTGCCTCCTCCTCCTCCTCCTTCCTCTCCTCCTCCTCCTCCTCCTCCTCTCCTCCTCCTCCTCCTCCGCCCCCTCCTTCCTCCTCTCTCATCCTCTCCTCTCTCCTTTTCCTCCTCCTTCCTCTCCTCCATCTCCTCCTCCTCCTCCTCTCCTCCTTACCTCCTCCTCCTCCTCCTCCTCCCCTCCCTCTCCTCCTCCTCCTCCTCCTCTCCTCCTCCTCCTCCTCCTCCTCCTCCTCCTCCTCCTCTTCCTCCTCCTCCTCCTCGAGGGCGAGGCCCGCGCGCGGCGGGCGGGCGTCGGGGCGAAGGCACCCACATGGAGCAGCCCGTGAGCAGAGCGCCGCGGAACACCCTGGGGGAGCGCCCGCCGGCGGGAGGCGGGGCTGGGGCTCGCGCGCCGCGCGCCCGGGGCGCGGGGGGCAGGGGCGGACGAGGAAGAAGGAGGAGGAGGAGGAAGAGAAGAAACGAGAGGAGGAAGAGGAGGGAGGAGGAGGAGGAGGAGGAGGAGGAGGAGGAGGAGGAGGAGGAGGAGGAGGAGGAGGAGGAGGAGGGGCAGGGGGGGGCCCTGACCCCTCGCGCAATGGCGAACGTGTTCTTAGTCGGCGTTTCGGCACTGGGCGGAAGGGGATGGGAGCGGGGGTGTCTGGCTCTGAGTGACCTCTGCTCACTTCGACTGTTTGCAGCACTGCGTCCCGTGGGGAGGCTCCACCTGCTCGAAGCAGGCGCCCAAAACAGCCAAAATCTACTCCGTGGGGGGGGGTACGAAGAGCCCGCGCCGATCGGCAAAACAACGAATAAGGAAACGATCGCATGACAAAAACCACGGCGGGAGGTGTTTCAAAATGTGCAGCCCCTGGAGCCCTTTCCAGGCCTCGGGATCGTCGACAGAACGACGCGGGATACGAGCAGTCGGTCCCAGGGGACGGGTCCAGACCTCGAGGACTCGGCGTTGTGGAAACTCGTGGCGTCGGGAGTCTGGGGACGGAGGGCGAAGCATGGGGGGCATGAGGAGGGGGGGCGGAACCCTGGGGACGAGGGAGGAGGAGGGAGAGGAAACGTAATGGCAATGACAAGAAGGAGGAGAAGGAGGAGAGGGAGGAGGAGGAGGAGGAGGATGAGGAAACGTAATGGCAATGACAAGGAGGAGAAGGAGGAGGAAGGAGAAGAGGGAGGAGGAGGAGGAAACGTAATGGCAATGACAAGGAGAAGGAGGAGGATGGAGGAGGAGGAGGAGGAGGAGGAGGAGGAGGAAACGCAATGGCAATGGCAAGAAGGAGCGGGAGGAGAGAGGGGGGGAGGGCGGAGGAGCGGGGCGGCCGTGAGACAGGATGCGAGAGCACACCGTGCGAAAGGGCCAGGTCGAGAGCGTGGTTCCCTGAGGGTCGGAGGGTCGACGCCCGAATCCATTGCGACGACGTCCCACGCGAGAGCGCGATTGCGCAGACTTTCGAAGGGGGGTCACGCGCGAGAGCGCGTATTTGGAGCACGCTGTGAGGAAGCATGAGGCGGGAGCCGTGGTTGTCGAAACTCGGGGACCAGGTGCGCCGTTTTGGTGACACCCCACTGTCCCTTGTCAGAAACAGGGTGCGGGCCCCGGGAGGAGCACGTTCTTTCGAACTGGAAACTCATCATGAACAACAACAACAACAACAACAACAACAACAACAACAATCACTTTACCCGAACGCTCAGTGTTCTCACCAGTGCCAGGGTTTTCATGCGACGCCAGCCAATACCCCCACTTTGTGGGGGGGCAGTGCAAGCTCTACCAAATATCCACACGACTCTTCGCCACCACCCACACCCAGCTTCCCGCCCTATGACGTTCGGACACTTCACTTCGTGGCCTGCGGACGACCGTGGCTACTACACTGGCGTGGAGTACACACCCACAGAAGTTGTTAAGCCTACGTTCGTACACCCACAGAAGTTGTTAAGCCTTGTTAACCCACAGAAGTTGTTAAGCCTTCCACAGAACATCTGTTGCATATGATGCATATGACACATGATAGAGCGCAACCAATAGGGGGACGTTTTATTCTCGGCGGCCGAGGGCGCAACCTATGGCGCAACCGCAAGGGATTGTGGCCCCTGGCAGGCGCGCGAACCCCGTTGCAAGAGCGTGCGAAAGTAGCTCGCGCGAGCTCATGTAACATAAATGTTGGAAAACCATTGGTTTTTTTAGGATTCGGACAGCGCGCGCGGGTAGAAATTTTGAAAAGTCGTGCAGGTGTTTTTCGAGGACCTACGGTGCGATTCGTGTGATTTTATGATGCGCGGTGCTAAAATTCTTAAGAAGCCCAATGGTTTTTGGAGATTTCGGCGTGCGCGCGCGAAGAAAAAACGAATGTGTCCCGCATGGTATTATTTGACAGGGATGATGGCCCTGGCAGGTGCGCAACCGTTGTCGCAGAAGTTCGAAAAAGTTGCTCGCAAAAGCCCGTTTGACAGAAATGTTTAAAAAGTGTTGGTTTCCTACGAATCCGCAAGAGCGCGCGGGATGAGATTTTGACATTTTTTTGTTGAAAAACCATTGGTTTTTTGATGTTTTTATGTTAAAATCGCTCCGAACACTAAGGTTTTGGAAGGATTTCGTCTTGCGCGCGCGAATGTCCACTTTACCTTATTTTTTGCAAGGGATTCTTGAAATTTGATTATATTAGAACAAGAAATGTCATTTTATAGTGTTTTTTTGCAAGGGAAACGGATTACAACAAAACAACCGGATCTGGATCACATCGTTTTACCTGAGGCTTCTTCACGAAAATGATGAAAATGTAGCTGCGGCCTAGGCGGCGCAGGGGGGGCGTGCACCAGGGGGCCCAACAATAATTATTCTTTAGAATAAATAATGTTCAACAACAACAACAACAACAATTACTAGCACGTGGGGACACTCCGTTCTCACCAGTGCCAGGGTTTTCATAGGAGGCGGGCAATACCCCCACTTTGTGGGGGGGCCGGTTCAAGCTCTACCAAATTTCCAAACGACTCTTCGCCACCACCCACACCCAGCTTCCCGCCCTATGACGTTCGGACACTTCACTTCGTGGCATGCGGACGACCGTGGCTACTATTCAGGGCCCCGCGGCCGACGACGACGGCGTGCGCGCGCGAAGAAAAAACGAATGTGTCCCGCATGGTATTATTTGACAGGGATGATGGCCCTGGCAGGTGCGCAACCGTTGTCGCAGAAGTTCGAAAAAGTTGCTCGCAAAAGCCCGTTTGACAGAAATGTTTAAAAAGTGTTGGGTTTCCTACGAATCCGCAAGAGCGCGCGGGATGAGATTTTGACAATTTTTTGTTGAAAAACCATTGTTTTTTATGTTTTTATGTTAAAATCGCTGCGAACACTAAGGTTTTGGAAGGATTTCGTCTTGCGCGCGCGAATGTCCACTTTACCTTATTTTTTGCAAGGGATTCTTGAAATTTGGTTATGTTAGAACAAGAAATGTCACTTTAGCTTGTTTTTTGCAAGGGAAAGCGGGGGGGAACAAAACAACCGGATCTGGATCACATCGTTTTGCCTGAGACTTCCTCACGAAAATGATGAAAATGTGGCTGCGGCCTAGGCGCGGCGGGGGGGCCGTGCACCAGGGGTCCCAACAATAATTATTCTTTAGAAGAAATAATGTTCAACAACAACAACAACAACAACAACAACAACAACAACAACAACAACAACAACAACAACAACAACAACAACAATACCACCAAGAGGAGGACGGAGGACGGAGGAGGCTTTCGATTCTGGGGGCCGCAGAAGCCCCCCACCACCTCGGGGCGCCGCCACGCCATGCTATGTCAGGTTAAGCGTCCTCATTTCTGCGCTTCCGCGCTTGGTCGTTTTTCCCCAAACAGCTTGCTGAACGGGGTGCTGTTGTGATAGAAGCTAGCTCCGGCCGAGGGAAGTCGGAGCAGAGACATCCTCACAAAAATTTGATGGTCCGGGCCGTTTCGCTTGAGACATCCTCACAACTCTCGTTTCTGAGTTGGCCGGGATTAGCCGTTTCGCCTGAGACATCCTCGAAAAGTTGCGCTCCGGGACGCCGCGCGAGAGGTGGTCTGGGCCGTTTCGCTTGAGACATCCTCGAAACTCTGAGCCCCGAGGTGCCGTGCCGAGAGGTAGTCCGGCCCGTTTCGCCTGAGATATCCTCGCAACTCTGAGCTCTGAGATGCCCTGCGCGAGGTGGTCCGGCCCGTTTCGCCTGAGACATCCTCGAAACTCTGACCTCGGAGATGCCGCGCGAGAGGTGGTCCGGCCCGTTTCGCCTGAGACATCCTCGAACTTCGGAGCTCTGAGATGCACTGCGCGAGGTAGTCCGGCCCGTCTCGCCTGAGACATCATCGCAACTCTGAGCTCTGAGATGCCGTGCGCAAGGTGGTCTGGCCTGTTTCGCAGCAGACATGCTCGCAACTCTGAGCTCCCAGATGCCGCGCAAGAGGTGGTCCAGCCTGGGGGCCCAGAAGACCACATGTTACATATCCTCCCTGGGACCCTGGGAGCCCGCCTGAGACATCCTCGAACTTCTAAGCTCAGAGATGCCCTGCGCGAGGTGGTTCGGTCCATCTCGCCTGAGACATCCTCGCAACTCTGAGCTCTGAGATGCCGTGCAAAAGGTGGTCCGGCCTGTTTCGCACAAGACATTCTCGCAACTCTGAGCTCCCAGATGCCGCGCAAGAGGTTGTCCAGCCTGGGGGCCCAGAAGACCACATGTTACATATCCCCCCTGGGACCCTGGGAGCCCCAGGAGGCCCCAGAGAGCTCCAGGAGGCCGCAGGACGCCCAGGACAGGCCCCAGGGGTCCCCAGGAGGCTCCCAGGAGGCCTCCAGGAGGCCCCCTACTAGAACGTCAAGTTAATACACATCCGGTGTCGATTCGTTGATTTTTCCTGCTCTTGGGCCCCCCCCCCCCTCCATTATGAGAGGCCCAAGCGGCCACAGGTTAGATATCCCTCCTGGGAGCCCCAAGAGGCTTCAGGAAGCCCCAGGTGGAGTTCAGGAGGCCACAGGAGGCCCAGGAGGAAGCCCCAGGAGGTCCCCAGGAGGCCCCAGGAGGCACCAGGAGGCCCCCGCAACTCGGAGCTCTGAGACGCCGCGCTCGAGGTAGTCCGGCCCGTTTCGCCTGAGACTTCCTCGCAGCGCGTTTCGCCCGAGACACCGGCCCGTCTCGCCTGAGACAACCTTGCAACTCTGAGCTCTGAGATGCCGTGCGCAAGGTGGTCCGGTCCGGTTCGCACAAGACATTCTCGCAACTCTGAGCTCCCAGATGCCGCGCAAGAGGTGGTCCAGCCTGGGGGCCCAGAAGACCACATGTTACATATCCTCCCTGGGACCCTGGGAGCCCCAGGAGGCCCCAGAGAGCTTCAGGAAGCCGCAGGACGCCCAGGACAGGCCCCAGGGGTCCGCAGGAGATTCCCGGGAGGCTCCCAGCAGGAGGCCCCAGGAGGCCCCCTATCAGAACGTGTCCAGTTAATACACATCTGGTGTCGGTTCGTTGATTTTTCCTGCTCTTGTGGCCCCCTCCCCATTCTGGGGGGCCCCGACGGCCACATGTCAGATATCCCCCCCTGGGAGCCCCAAGAGGCTTCAGGAAGCCCCAGGTGTGGTCCAGGAGGCCACAGGAGGCCCAGGAGGAAGCCCCAGGAGATCACAAGGAGGCCCCAGGAGGCACCAGGAGGCCCTGCAACTCGGAGCTCTGAGACGCCGCGCTCAAGGTAGTCCGGCCTGTTTCGCCTGAGACTTCCTCGCAGCGCATTTCGCCCGAGACATCGTCGCAACTCTGGGGTCCGAGATGCCGCGCGCGAGGCAGTCTAGCCCGTTTCGCCTGAGACATCCTCGCAACTCTGGGCTCCGAGATGCCCTGCGCGAGGTGGTCCAGCCCATCTCGCCTGAGACATCCTCGCATGTCTGAGCTCTGAGATGCCGTGCGCGAGGTGGTCCAGCCCGTTTCGCACAAGACATTCTCGCAACTCTGAGCTCTCAGATGCTGCGCAAGAGGTGGTCCAGCCTGGGGGCCCAGAAGACCACATGTTACATATCCCCCCTGGGACCCTGGGAGCCCCAGGAGGCCCCAGAGAGCTTCAGGAAGCCGCAGGACGCCCAGGACAGGCCCCAGGGGTCCGCAGGAGATTCCCAGGAGGCTCCCAGGAGGCCCCAGGAGGCCCCCTATCAGAACGTGTCCAGTTAATTCACATCCGGTGTCGATTCGTTTATTTTTCCTGCTCTTGTGGCCCCCTCCCCATTTTGGGGGGCCCCGACGGCCACATGTTAGATATCCCCCCCTGGGAGCCCCAAGAGGCTTCAGGAAGCCCCAGGTGTGGTCCAGGAGGCCACAGGAGGCCCAGGAGGAAGCCCCAGGAGGTCACCAGGAGGTCCCAGGAGGCCCCAGGAGGCCCTGCAACTCGGAGCTCTGAGACGCCGCGCTCGAGGTGGTCCGGCCCGTTTCGCCTGAGACTTCCTCGCAGCACGTTTCGCCCGAGACATCGTCGCAACTCTGGGGTCCGAGATGCCGCGCGCGAGGTGGTCCAGCCCGTCACGCTGGAAACATCCTCGCAACTCTGGGCTCCGAGATGCCGGTCGGGATGAAGAGGAGGTGGAGGAGGAGGAGCAACAGGAGGAGGAGCAGGAGGAGGAGGAGGAGGAGGAGAAGGAGGAGGAGGAGGAGGAGGCATGTTTTAACATTCCATGCCAGCACGCACTGGACGGTCACGCAATCGACCTTGGAAACCGCAGTGGGTCTAGAAACCCTGTTTGGGGATACTGCACTCCGGCTATAATTCAAAATGCTGCTCTCGCTGACGCGCTGGCCTCATGTTCGGGCTTCCGCTCGTTCCGAATCGTGCTCCCGCTGCAGCGCTGGCCTCATTTCTGCGCTTCCGCTCGTTCCGAATCGTGCTCCCGCTGCAGCGCTGGCGTCGTTATTTCCAGTGCCATGCCACGGCATGGTGTTCAGCCCTTAGAAATTAAACCCCAAAATGTAGTAACTGGCACACCCGAAGAAACCATACCGTCCGAACACACATCTCCTGTGGTGCTTAACGCCGAAAATGGAGGTCATAAGGGCCTGGTACGCGGAATTTCGGCTCCATGACAGCCAGCATAAGGATACGAGTGGGGAGCTCAAAAACATTATTTGAGCTTCCCTCTCGAATTATCAGGTCGGCCGTCCTGGAACCTACATACCCGGCAACGGACCTGTTGAACGCAGTCCGACTGCAGATTCGATCTCGCGATCACTTGCTGAACTCACCTCCACCGACCTGCGCAAGCACGACCCTGTCGCCCGCTGAGCCCATCACCCCTGCACTGCTTCGGACGTCGCTCAAGGGGAGGGCGATACTTAGTTGGGAGGGGGGAGAACCCTGCACCTCTCGTGTCCCTGTATGGGCCCCAGGCGGCTCCTTGAGCGCCCCTTGAGGGCACACGAGATGCACCTTTCTCCACCCCCCATTTCTCGGGTGTTGCTAGAAGTGCCCCTGGTCCAAGGTGCCCCCAGGATTTCCCCAAAGAGGCCCCCACGGCCTCCAAGCCACCCCTCACGATGCCCAAAGGGCCCCAGGGGCTCCAAGATCGAACGGAAAGCCGGGGGCAGCTTGGGCCAGGGGCACCTTGAGCAACCCTCGAGATGCATCGCCTCCCACCAATCACACCGCGCCCGACTGCTGCACGCCCCGGCCACGACGGCCTCCACGGGAAGAGCTGCGGATCGGCGATGTCCTTCGCCTTCAGCGGCTTAGTGGAAGACCTCAACGTCTTGGCGGCCTTCATCTCCTACGCGCCGCCGGCCCGCGCGAACCTGTCCCCAGGCTGAGCAGGACGCAGCCGCACTGGCGGAGGCAGAGATGTGCTTCGACGGCTGGGCAGAACAGTCTTCTCGGGCTGGAACAGGCTGTTCTTAGGGTGATGCTCTGTGGGCGGAACTGCGTAGAGGTACAGACGCCCATGTCGATACTTCTCGAGCGGGGCGCGGCCAACGGAAGTGGCGAAGGATGCAAGGGTACCCTTGGAAAGTTTGCACATCCTTGCTATGCGGGTCGACTGTATTCAGGTTGGCGCCAAAAGGCTTAAGCGCCGTTTGAATGACACACCGCAGGTGCTTCTGGGCGTGCGTGCGCAGACCTCCAGCAAAATCACTTTGGCGCTCAACTCTCCCGAATTTGCGCAACATGGGCAACGGGATTTTCCATCACGCGCGCGTCAAGCCGCTCCCCCCTTTCCCAGGCCATATGAAACGATTTGCCCAGCGACCTGGTTGCACACTCGCATTGCAAACAATGCCTGCTTTTATTGTGGCGCCCCACCGGTAAAAGTGAGATGTGTTACGATCGGGTCGTCGCAAGATGAAGCCTGTCAGTTTCCATAACCTTGATGAACGTAACGTACTCCCTCACTCACCCCTGCACGACCACGTGTCAATCCATCCAACAGCATGCTGCAGAACCGAACTTGGAGTGCCAGCGATGTTGCAACCATCGGAGGGTTGAGCGGGCACGGGGGGGATGCTTCTGCAGCTCGGCCCGCCCACTCGCGCTGCCCCAGCCCGCGCGGTCCTGCTGCAGGCACTTGGGCGCATCCTTCTCGAGCTGCGTGGGGGGGGTGACCAGGTACACGATGCCCTGGGCAGGGCGGGCGCTGGCCAGCAAAGGGCTCGAGGCTTCACTGAGGGGCACGGAGGAGGAACAAGGAATGTTAGAGAAAACAGCTCACGGAAGGTTTTGGTCGTCCCCATGGCGCTCAGCAGCGCGCCAAATCGCGCGCCGAGCAGATAGGGTGCATCTCCCTCACATGGCGCTGTTGGGCGCTGTTGGTCGCTATTTGGCCCTGTTTGAGCGCCATTCTCGGCGCTAGTGGGCTTCATGGAACGCGGTTTGGCGCCATTGGTTGCTGTTCGCCGATGCACATTCAGATCCAGGATGCGCGGAAGCTTCCGCGATTCGCGAGATCTAAGGAAGGGAGGGGCGGAGCGAGGACGGGGGTGCGGGGCTGCGGGAGGAGCCTCGTGGGAAGGCGGACGAAACCGGGGGGAGGGACTCCGGTGCAGAGGGCGACCAGAGGGGAGAGAACGGGGGAAGAAGGAGAGGGAAGGAGGCGAAGGGAGGGGAGGAGGGGGGGGAGGAGGCAAGGGGGGAGGGAAGGGAGGGCGAAGAGGAAGGAGGGATGAGGGGGCGACGAAGAGGATGTCTGCACTTTTACGAATGCGGTCGGGGAAGTTTGGTTGGCGTCGCGGCGGCGGCCACGGCGTCACGCTATCCCTTGCACTGCAAGCGGATAGCGTGTCGCCCCGCTCAGCGGGGCGGGAGGCGTGGAGAAGCTCGGGACGTTGACGCTCGGAGACTGGGACATGGATAGCGTGTCGCACCGAAGCGTGTTGGGCCAGAACCGGCGGAGCGAGACGCTAAGCAAAAGTTCTCGATCGTACTTGGCTGCACTCCTAAGAGGACGCGGTCTCCCAATTCGAGCTGCCCAACTCCCCAGACATGCGATGTACGGTAGTGGGTGTGGGTGTGGGTGTGGCTATGGGTGTGGGTGTAGGTCTGGGTGTGGGTGCAGGTCTGGGTCTGGGTCTGGGTGGTGGTGTGAATGTGTGTATGTGTGGGTGTGGTTTTTCATGTCGAACAATGTTTCAACGGTCCCCTGGCCTGGCGAGGGCCCCAGGAGGCCGAGAACGCCGAAAGCCATCCCGTCGGGACTTTTCAACGGCGCGAGCATGTCTGGGCCGTGAAATCCGAGAACTCGGTCACTTCGAGACATCCGTGTCGCCATCCTCCCCCCCCAACTGGACGCCCGAAATGGGTATGGGAAAGATGGGCACGATGCCCAACAGCAAGTGCTGCTCAAAACCGACAGCTGCCGCTGTTGGGTAGGCGGCCTTCTGTTTCAAATGGGCAACGTCCGCGGCGACACAGACGGCAAAGCCTGTGCAGAATGGAAAGGCACTGGTGGAAAGCATATCTTGTTCGCACCGACAACGGGCGATTTTGGGGGGGGAGACGCACAACGCAACGCCGCGCCCCCCGCCGTGACAGACTGCGGTGCCAGACGCTGTACGACAAAGCTGGGGACGCACTGGGCGGGGAGGAGAGCATCGCGTCATGATGTGTGGGGAGGGAGAGGGGGAAGGAGGGGGGGGGAGAGGGGGGGAAGGAGGATGGGGGAAGGAGGAGGGGGAAGGAGGGAGGGGGAGGAGGGGGGAAGGAGGGGGGGGGGGAAGGAGGGGGGGGGGGAAAGGATGGAGGGGGGGGAAGGAGGAGGGGGAAGGAGAGGAGAGGGGGGGGGCACAACGCGCCTTGTGGCCCACAGGGTGACAAACACTCTCCTGGACAACGTCCGCGGCGACACCGACGGCAAACCGTGCTCAGAATGCACAAGAATTGCTGTCTGCCTTCGTACCCATTCTTTCCATACCCCTTTCAATCGTACCGACTCGAACAACACGACCGCCGGCGCGCCGCCCTCCCGGACCCGGCGGCCCCCGCGCCTGCAGCGCCGGCGGCACCCAGAATTCGGAGGAGAACCAGGGCTGGCCGGGGGCCTGGGCGAGGGAGGGAGGAGGGGGGCATGGGAGAGAAGGAAGGCCTCCTCCTCCTCCTTCTCGTCCTGCTCCTCCTCCTCCTGCTCCACTTCTTGTCTGCTCGTCTTGTTACCTCGTCCCGTGTTGATGTTACTGTTCTTAATATTGGGATTGCTCTTATTGGTGAGAATGTTTCTCGTTGTATTAATGGTGCCATATTCTTCCTATTATCCGACATCGTGTACTGTGTACTCTACTCGGCGGAAGAGTGCGTCAGTGTGGACATCCCCAAACAAACAAAACACAACTCGGGAGTTGGGCGACGTAAGCAGGCTTTCGTCGTCCTTCTCTTTCTCCCCCTCTTCCTTCTCCCTCCTCCTTTTCGTCATCCCCCTCGCCCCCTCCCTCCCCTCCTCACAGGCGGGGGCACTAGAACATGCCATTTTGCGCTAACCACGACCCAACGGTTGACCCAACGTATCCATACCAAGTGTTGCGCAAAAGTTTTCGCTCGGTAGCCTCGAAAGAGAACATCTAGATAAGCGAGCACGGCAAGCGACGAAAGGGCGGGTGCGTAGGAGCGCGCCGTCTGTGCTCAAGCGATAGAACCAAAGTTCGATGAATTCTCAAAAACGCTTCTAAAGGCGTGTCCGCATACTCGAGCACTTGACACATAGCGACCCCACCCCCTGCGCACCCCCTGCGGCGCTGAAAATGCGCCACACCTGCCACGCCCTGGGACCCTGGCACGCATGGCGACCCCACCCCCTGCGCACCCCCTGAGGTGTGGAGAGTGTACCCAGCCTGCCACACCCTGGGATCCTGGCAGGCATAGCGACCCCATGCCCTGCACACTCCCTGTTTTGTGGAGAACGTGCCACGCCTGCCACGCCATTGGACCCTGGCACGCATAGCGATCCCCCCCCTGCGCGACCGCCCCCATGCGCACCCCGTGCTGTGTGGAGAATATGCCACGCCCGCCACACTTTCTAACCCTGGCACACATAGCGACCCCACCACCTGCGCACCCTCTGCGAAATGAAGAATGTCTCACGCCTCCAACGCTCTGGGGCCATAGCGCTCATGCGACCCCGCCCCCTGCGCACCAACCCCACCCCCTGCGCACCCCATTGCGGTGTGGAGAGTGTGCCACGCCTGCCACATGTTCCGACCCTGGCACGCATGGCGACCCCACCCCCATGCGCACCTCCTGCTGTGTGGGGAACGTGCCACAAATTCCACATTTTCAGACCCTGGCACGCATGGCGAACCCCACCACCCTGCGCACCCCCTGCGGTATGGAAATTGCGATACACCTGCCACACCCTGGGATCCCGGCACGCATGGCCACCCCACCCCTGCGCAACCCCCGCGGTGTGGAGGATCTGTCACGCCCGCCACACGTTCCGACCCTGACACGCATAGCGACCCCACCCCCTGCGCACCCCCTGTTGTGTGGAGAACGTGTCACGCCTGCCACGCCATGGGACCCTGGCACGCATGGCGGCCCTATTTTCACGCGGACCTGCTGCTGTGGAGGTTAGGTCACGCCTGCCACACGTTCCGACCCTGGCACGCATGGCGACCCCACCCCCATGCGCACCTCCTGCTGTGTGGGGAACGTGCCACACCTGCCACACCCTGGGACCCTGGCACGCATGCGACCCCACCCCGTGCGCACCCCCTGCTGTGTAGAGAACGTGCCACGCCTGCCACGCCCTGGGGCCCTGGCACGCACAGCGACTCCACCCCCTGCGAACTTTCTGCGGTGTGGAGAACGTGCCACGCCTGCCACACTTTCAAACCCTGTCACGCATGGCGACCCCACCCCCTGCGCGACCCCTGCGGTGTGGAGAACGCGCCACGTGTATGCGTGCTGTGTGTATGTGTGCTGTATATCTGTGTATGTGTGCCAGGCGTATGTGCTGCGTGCGCGTGCTCGTTGCATGTGCGTGCGACTGCATGTTCGTTTGCGTCTGGTTGCCTGATGCGCACGCGAGTGCAGGTGAGAAGGGTGAGGAGAGGAAGATGTGCGTGTGTGTGAGAGAGAGGAGACGCGAGTGCGACGCGGTAGGAAAGAAAACTAGACCCCCACGAAACATGTGCGGAAAACGGGGACCCTGGGATCCCGGCACGCACGGCGACCCCACCCCTGCGCAACCCCCGCGGTGTGGAGGATATGTCACGCCCGCCACACGTTCCGACCCTGACACGCATAGCGACCCCACCCCCTGCACACCCCTTGTTGTGTGGAGAACGTGTCACGCCTGCCACGCCATGGGACCCTGGCACGCATGGCGGCCCTATTTTCACGCGGACCTGCTGCTGTGGAGGTTAGGTCACGCCTGCCACACGTTCCGACCCTGGCACGCATGGCGACCCCACCCCCATGCGCACCTCCTGCTGTGTGGGGAACGTGCCACACCTGCCACACCCTGGGACCCTGGCACGCATGCGACCCCACCCCGTGCGCACCCCCTGCTGTGTAGAGAACGTGCCACGCCTGCCACGCCCTGGGGCCCTGGCACGCACAGCGACTCCACCCCCTGCGAACTTTCTGCGGTGTGGAGAACGTGCCACGCCTGCCACACTTTCAAACCCTGTCACGCATGGCGACCCCACCCCCTGCGCGACCCCTGCGGTGTGGAGAACGCGCTACGTGTATGCGTGCTGTGTGTATGTGTGCTGTATATCTGTGTATGTGTGCCAGGCGTATGTGCTGCGTGCGCGTGCTCGTTGCATGTGCGTGCGACTGCATGTTCGTTTGCGTCTGGTTGCCTGATGCGCACGCGAGTGCAGGTGAGAAGGGTGAGGAGAGGAAGATGTGCGTGTGTGTGAGAGAGAGAGGAGACGCGAGTGCGACGCGGTAGGAAAGAAAACTAGACCCCCACGAAACATGTGCGGAAAAAGGGGACCCTGGGATCCCGCCACGCACGGCGACCCCACCCCTGCGCAACCCCCGCGGTGTGGAGGATATGTCACGCCCGCCACACGTTCCGACCCTGACACGCATAGCGACCCCACCCCCTGCACACCCCCTGTTGTGTGGAGAACGTGTCACGCCTGCCACGCCATGGGACCCTGGCACGCATGGCGGCCCTATTTTCACGCGGACCTGCTGCTGTGGAGGTTAGGTCACGCCTGCCACACGTTCCGACCCTGGCACGCATGGCGACCCCACCCCCATGCGCACCTCCTGCTGTGTGGGGAACGTGCCACACCTGCCACACCCTGGGACCCTGGCACGCATGCGACCCCACCCCGTGCGCACCCCCTGCTGTGTAGAGAACGTGCCACGCCTGCCACGCCCTGGGGCCCTGGCACGCACAGCGACTCCACCCCCTGCGAACTTTCTGCGGTGTGGAGAACGTGCCACGCCTGTCACACTTTCAAACCCTGTCACGCATGGCGACCCCACCCCCTGCGCGACCCCTGCGGTGTGGAGAACGCGCCACGTGTATGCGTGCTGTGTGTATGTGTGCTGTATATCTGTGTATGTGTGCCAGGCGTATGTGCTGCGTGCGCGTGCTCGTTGCATGTGCGTGCGACTGCATGTTCGTTTGCGTCTGGTTGCCTGATGCGCACGCGAGTGCAGGTGAGAAGGGTGAGGAGAGGAAGATGTGCGTGTGTGTGAGAGAGAGAGAGGAGACGCGAGTGCGACGCGGTAGGAAAGAAAACTAGACCCCCACGAAACATGTGCGGAAAACGGGGACCCTGGGATCCCGGCACGCACGGCGACCCCACCCCTGCGCAACCCCCGCGGTGTGGAGGATATGTCACGCCCGCCACACGTTCCGACCCTGACACGCATAGCGACCCCACCCCCTGCACACCCCCTGTTGTGTGGAGAACGTGTCACGCCTGCCACGCCATGGGACCCTGGCACGCATGGCGGCCCTACCCCCACGCGGACCTGCTGCTGTGGAGGTCAGGTCACGCCTGCCACACGTTCCGACCCTGGCACGCATGGCGACCCCACCCCCATGCGCACCTCCTGCTGTGTGGGGAACGTGCTACACCTGCCACACCCTGGGACCCTGGCACGCATGCGACCCCACCCCGTGCGAACTTTCTGCGGTGTAGAGAACGTGCCACGCCTGCCACGCCCTGGGGCCCTGGCACGCACAGCGACTCCACCCCCTGCGAACTTTCTGCGGTGTGGAGAACGTGCCACGCCTGCCACACTTTCAAACCCTGTCACGCATGGCGACCCACCCCCCCGGCGCGACCCCTGCGGTGTGGAGAACGCGCCACGTGTATGCGTGCTGTGTGTATGTGTGCTGTATATCTGTGTATGTGTGCCAGGCGTATGTGCTGCGTGCGCGTGCTCGTTGCATATGCGTGCGACTGCATGTTCGTTTGCGTCTGGTTGCCTGATGCGCACGCGAGTGCAGGTGAGAAGGGTGAGGAGAGGAAGATGTGCGTGTGTGAGAGAGAGAGGAGACGCGAGTGCGACGCGGGAGGAAAGAAAACCAGACCCCCACGAAACATTTGCGAAAAACGGGGACCGATCTTGTGGCGTCTCGGAGCCCTCATGGACATCTTGGGTGCTTCCTGGGGCCGTCTTGGAGACCTCCTGGAGGCCTCCTGGGCCGTCCGGAGGCCCCTTGGAGGCGCCAGGGCGGGGGTATCAAAAAAGGGGGCCCGATGGTTGTGAGGTGGGCGGGGCCCCCGGGCTGAGGACCTGGTATTCATCCATATTATATATACGATCAAGCACATGCATACATACATACATACATACATACATACATACATACATGCATACATGCATACACACACATACATACATACATACATACATACATACATACATACATACATACATACATACATACATACATACATACACACATACACACATACATACATACATACATACATACATACATACATACATACATACACATACATGCATACATACATACATACATACACACATACACACATACATACATACATACATACATACATACATACATACATACATACATACATACATACATACACACACATACATACATACATACATACATACATACATACATACATACATACATACACACATACATACATATAGACATAACGCACTTCATATGGTATATGCGCACATGCATACCGACACACGAACGTACATACGTAGATGTATGCATGCATGTGTACATCTGTAAAGACTAAATGAACGCGCACACACACATAGGTATACATAGCTGTATATGTATACATATATAGATCTATGAAAACATCGATGAGGCGGGCTCACGCAACCGCCGAGATCTCGCCTCCACGTCGTCCACCCTCCTCTTGTAGGGCCAGCAGATGTCCAGGAGCCGGAGGCTCCACGAGAACTGGATCAGGTAGCAGATCCTGCCCACCCACCCACCGGCGGCGGCACGCGAGAGGCGCGGGTGCGGTGAGCGAGGCTTCGGGAT
This sequence comes from Prorocentrum cordatum, assembly GCA_963575745.1. Classification (NCBI taxonomy): domain Eukaryota; class Dinophyceae; order Prorocentrales; family Prorocentraceae; genus Prorocentrum; species Prorocentrum cordatum. The sequence goes on along the minus strand of CAUYUJ010006669.1, from coordinate 231,853 downwards.
CGGCGCGGGGGCAATGAAAATGGAATGGGACTGGGGTAGATGACGCAGTCATTTGACATCTAGAAGAACTGAGATTTGGACAAGGCCTTAGGCCTGAGGCCCCTGCTGAACCTGTCCGAAAACTCGCGCCGCTTCTTGGATATGTGCAGGGGATCGCAGGCTTTGGGGAGCTGTATGTGTGAGTTCACCCGTAATGCACCCAAGCTCGGCTGGTTGTGGCTGCTGCCGGCTGCGAGACCCGAAGCGGTTTCTGAGTGCTCGGCAGGGCGAAGACGCGCGCGTTCCACACTGTCTGAACTCGACTTGCTACGCCCCATCGCCGCGCGCGGGGCCGCGACGCCCAACAAGTGTGTGTGTGTGTGGGTTTGTGTGTATGCGTGTGTGTGTGTGTTGTGTGTGTGCGTGTGCGTGTGATGGTGTGTGTGTGTGGGTGCCTGCGTTTGTGATTGTGATTGTGTTTGTGTATGCGTCTGCGTGTGCGTGTGCGTGTGCGTGTGTGTGTGTGTGTGTTTGTGTTTTGTGTTTGTGTTGTTGGTTGTGTTAGTGTCTATGTTTGTGTTTGCGTGTGTGCGACGAGGGGCTTGGCGCGATGCGTGCTCCCGTGTGGCTAGCTAGCTAGCGTCGGGACGCCCACAGGAACAGTGCAAAACAAACAAGCACAAAAGAGACGAGATGGGAAGACGCAACAAGCGACAGCGGGGAGACGACCAGCCCCTAAGTGGTAACTGGATACAAGTCTGGGCTCACGGATCGGCAGCACTGAATCAGAAAGCGCGGAGCCTGACCAGGGAAGAGGGGCAAAGGAGGGGAGGAAAGAGGAAGGGACACGTACCATGCATCAATGCGCCACTCACAATGCCTGGCCAGGTCCATCCTGGGCACTGGCACAGAGTAGACGCCCTCCCGGCCAATGCCGCAAGAGTCCATACACCACCATCGGACCCAAAATTGCCCTTGCCAGGCACGGCGTGAGGTATAGACGCCGAGTGCTGAAATGAGGGGTAAGCATATTCTTGACCCCGTCAACAGAGCAGCGGCTTCACCGGCCAGCATCATACCCTTGGATTCCGCCCAAGGCTTTGCGTGTGCCGATCCGAAAGAGGGAGAGAACGCAGAGCGAAGGGCGAAGAAGGGAGTGGGGGAGAACCCGAAACGATGCTCCACAGCTTTGGAAAAAAGGGAGTGGGGTTGAGAATTCCCAAACCCTGTATCGCAAAGTGTCTCACGACGGCGGTAATACTCGGGGGGGGGGACCCACCGCCACCGTTGGAATGGTCTGGAGATCCTAAAGAGGCCTCCCAAAGAGGGTCCGAATATAATCGCGCCGCATCGCCGATGAATCGGCGACGTCGCCGATGATTCGGCGACGTCGGCGTGGAGAAAAAGGGTCCCCACATCGAACAGCACAGCCGCTGCATCGGCAATGCGGCGCGATTTTCCGACCCCATCAAGTTGGACCCCAGCTGGGAGATTCACTCGGGGGGCGTCAAGGTGGGGCACGGGCAGAGGTGGGTTTAAAGGAACAAATCCCACCAGCCCTCTGGGCGTCGGTGGTTTAAAGCGTTTCCTCTTCCACCCCTCCTTCTCCCCCTTCGGGGACGGGTTTATCACTGTTCCCTATTAATAAACAACCCCTCCCCCAGGCGACTGGGGGCCAACCAGGGACCATGACGACCCCCCCCCACCATCCCTTGTAAAAAACAATCCAAAACACACTCTGCCTCCAAATTCGGAACATGCGCAGCTAACCCGATGCGCCCCCCCCTTCACAGCGGCTGCGGCGGCTGCGGCGGCGGTGGCGGCGGCTACGGCGGCTGCGGCGGCGGCGGCGCGCGGCGGGGGCGGCGACGGCGGCGGCGGCGGCGGCTGCGGCGGCGGCGGCGGCGGCGGTAGCGGCGGCGGCAGCGGCTGCGGCGGCGGCGGTTTGGCAGCGGGGGGCGGCGGCGGCGGCGGCAGCGGCGGCGGCGGCGGCGGCGGATTGGCCCCCAGTACCTGCCCATCCAAAGACGACTGCTGAATATGCTGAGGCTCGGACCAGACTCGGGTGCTACGTATGTGTTGGGAGGGCGGGTGGAAGTGAGCGAAACGGCTTGCGGGCGGGGAGGGGGTCTTGATCACTGTTCCCCCCCTAGTCCATAAGCACACTCTGCCTCCAAATTCGGAACATGCGCAGCCAACCCGATGCGGCCCCCCCCACCATCCCTGTCAAAAAAACAATACAGAGTACACTTGGCGGCGGCGGCGGCTGCGGCGGCTGCGGCGGCGGCCGGCTGCGGCGGGGCGGCGGCGGCTGCGGCGGCGCGGCGGCGGCGGCGGCGGCGGCGGCGGCGGCGGCGGTGGCGGCAGCGGCGCTGCGGCTGCGGCGGCGGTTCGGCAGCGGGGGGCGGCGGGGCGGCGGCGGCGGCGCGGCTGCGGCGGCGGCGGCGGCGGCGGCGGCGGCGGCGGCGGCGGCGGCGGCGGATTGGCCCCCAGTGCCTGCCCATCCAAAGACGACTGCTGAATATGCTGGAACTCGGGCCAGATTCGGGTGCTACGTATGTGTTGGGAGGGTGGGTGGGAGTGAGCGAGACGGCTTGCGGGCGGGGGGGGGTGACTTGACCCCTCCCCCATACCCCCTCCCCCGGACCTGGACGGGGGGGGGGTCGCGAGGTGTCAGGGATCCAAACTGCCCTCGGCGAGGAAGCCAAACTCATTGGTTTCACTAGGGTTTTGGCCCCAGTTTGGCCTCTTGGGGGGGGGACCCATATTGACGTTCCCCTCTTGTTCGATCAATCTCCTCCAAGATGGCCCCAAGATGGCCCCCAAGGCCCCCGAACGTGCCCCAAAAGGGCCCCAAGAGGTGGCCAGGAAGCCGCAAGAGGCTCCCAGGATGACGCCAAGAGGCTCCATAGAGACCTCCAAGGGGCCCCAAGAGGCCCCCCAGAGGCACTCAAGACGCTCCAAGAGGCCTCGGCGACAATGCCAAAATCGCTGATTTTGCTAACGTGTTGGCCACATTTTGGCCTCCTGGGGGGGGGCAGTGCTTCAGATGACTCCAGGAGCGCCTGGGAAAGTCAAAGATGATCTCCAAGATGGCTCAAGATATCCCAAGATGCCCCAAGATGGCGCCCACGATGCTCCAAGAGGCCCCAAGACCGCTCCAAGACGGCTCCAAGTGGCCAAAGAGCTCTCCCAGGAGGCCCCGAAGAGGCCAAAATCCTTCCTACATGTTGGGGAAATCCACGTTGTGGGCGTTCTCGCCGAGGCCTCAAGATGGCTCCACGATGGCCCAGCAGGGTTCCAAGAGCGCTCCCAAGGCTCCCAAGAGCGCTTCAAGAAGGCCCCAAAGGGCGTCCAGGGCCCCAGGAAGCCCCAACAGGCGCCCCAGAGGCCTCCAAGAGGCTCCCACGAAACCCCCAAGAGGCCCCAAGAAGCTCTCCGAGGCGCCCAAGACATTTTAAAAGGCGTCCAGGACCGCCAAAAAGTCCCCAAGACGCTCCAACAAACCTCCACTGGGGGACCCCGTTCCTCTGCGTGGTGCCCGCTTCCCCGATCGAGGCAATTCCTCTGGGCATCGTTTCTGGATGATGGGTTGGTGGGGATTCGCGAAGCGTCAACAATTTGAATACAGCCCCAGACGAAGAAAATCCGCCGATCCGGCGTGCGAGTTTCAAGGAGTCTCAGCTACAGCCTCGAGGCTGAGCCTCAGCCTCTGGGGGGTTGCCGGGGTGGCTCTGCCGGGGAAGGGGGGGTGGGGGGTGGGGGGGGCGCGAGTTTCCGGAGGATGCGTTTTTTGACACCCCTCACAAGGATCGTGGCCTCCGAGGGGGTTCCGAACTCGAGTACCACCCCTCCCGCACCAAGAGGCTCCGAGGAGGCCTCCAAGAGGCCCCAAGGGTCGCAGAAGAGGCCCCCAAGAAGCCCCAAGAGGCTCCCAAGAGACCCCCAAGAGGCCCTCTAGTGGCCCCAAGAAGCCCAAGAGGCCCCCAAGAAACCCCAAGAGGCGCCCAAGAGGCCCCCCGAAGTCCCAGCCAACCACGAGATCCCAACCAGCATCCATGAGGCCTCTGACCCACCACCCACGCACGGTGGCGGGATAGGCCGACGGCCACTGGATAAATGCTGAGTGAGAGGAGGGGAGGGAAAAAGAGAGGAGGGACGAGGGCGAAGCAGGATCACATCAGTCGGAACGCCCCGGATCGGCGGCACTGGCCGAAGGCCACTACAATATGAACGTCCAGGTTGGTTTGAAGCCTCCTACATGGGGTCGGAATAATTTAGGTAGAAGGATCGCGCTGCATCGCCGATATATCGGCGACGCATCGGCGATGCATCGTCGACGTCAGCGATGCATCGGCGACGTCGGCGTGAAACAAATCGGGCCCCACATCGAACCGCATCGCTGGTGCATCAGCGATGCAGTGCGATCTTCCGACCCCATCTACTCCGACCCATCTAAGAGGCCTAGATTGGTTCGCCCCCTCGCGACGAACCCCGACCCAAAGATCCAGGTCAGACCGCGGCCCCAAAAACACGTTTGCGGAGATGGCCGTGTCCGTGCCCCCCCTGCTTGCCCCCTTGCATGGTTCGGGATGTTCCCCTCGCGGCTGCGATGCCGCGGCGAAGGAGCACCGAAAGGGCGCGCGGCACCCAGACCCCGTTGCGTAGTGAACAAACCACGGCGGGAGGTGTTTGATCATTTCAAGTTCCGCGGGCCTTTTTTTTCCCCAGGGTTTCGGGACCGTCAACAAAACGACGCAATATGAAAAAACCGGTCCCGTGGGATGGGTCGAGACTTCGTGGGGGCGACGTTATGAAATACTTCAGCAAAAAAAAAAACACAGCTAGGGTGTGGACGCGGATGGACGCCTGAAGCGTCGGCTTGCGGAAACGACCCATCATATGGTCGATGCGATTACGGAATCGGATTTGCTGCGAAGGCGACGTTCGTGATGTCGGCATGGTAACACGAGCGCGCTTGGAACAGCATGAAGGACCAGGCGGCCTAGCTCCTACAGGAGCAGGAGCAGGAGTGGGAACAGGAATGCGACCTGTCCGAGATTGGGCCAATGGCTGCGGAAGGGCAAAAGGATTCCTTCTCCACCTCCCTGGACCCCCCCCTTCCTCGTCCACCTGAGGGTTCGAACATGAATGGGGTTTCGCTCCACGCCCCAGTCTTTGGAGGGGGGCGTCAACTGTCGCCTGGAAAGGCCGGCGACCCCCCGCTTTCAGGAGCTCGCGAGAATTGCTGCGAGGGGACAAGGGGCTCCATTTCCCACCCCCCCAGCGTGCCACTCCTAAACGAATATCGCAAGCAGCCACCGTGGAATCGTTCGGCCCCCGCAGGACGCACCGAGGCACACTAGAACAGCGCATTCCCTACGCGAGACGGGTCGGAGATGACGGACGAACCGCTGGGCGAAGATGATAACGACGGGCCGAACGACCCCAGTCCCAGCAATTTCCATGTCCCAACACATGGGAACAATGCAGATGAGAGATTTGATGATGACGTTGATGATGGCGTTGATGATGATGATCATGATGCGGGGCTCTCTGCAGGCCATGCGAGTGCTTTTTGTGCAGGATGGCGACAGCACCTCGACAGCACAGGCTAGCCAGAGAAACACAGACTCGGCAACGGTGAAATTCAGCTCACGTTGGGCGGGAGGGCCCAGGGAAGAACTTGAGCGAGGAGATGCGGCCACAACCCATGCCCACAAATGCCGACAAGTCGCTGTACGCGGGGCTCTCACGAGGCCATGCGAGTGCGTTTTGTGCAGGATGGCGACGGCACCTCGAGAGCACAGGCTAGCCAGAAAAGCTCCGACTCGGTACTATACGCTAGTCTTCACACATGGCCCCAGCCGGAACACTTCATTTACCAAAAACCTAGTTATATCGGGCGGCTCGGGGCAGTTGCCCGAGCGGCTGCCACTATCGCGTCAGCGCCTGCGTTGGCCACTTCCACTTCAGAGGGGGGCCCGCGGGTCGAGGCTTGAGCAGCGGCATCCAGCGCAGGACGCCCAAGACCTCCCAAATGACGGCGGCCCGCGCGGTCACGCAAGCCTTGGGGGCAGAGGCAAAGACGCGAGAGGTGGCCGAGGTTCCGAACGCCCCATCCGACCAGGGGCAATCTCTGTCTCACGAGCCACGAATACATGCAGGAGTCGAGGGGGCAAGAGGGGGGGAGGAAAGCGGCGGGGAAAGGAGAGGATGCTACCAGATCAAACTAGCTCCAGGGTGCACGAAAATCACAGATACACTACGAGTAATACATTCTGCGATCAACGAGAAAGTGGACGCGGAAAGAGCGCTAGCAGCACGGATGGCACGCATATCAGGCTCAAAGAATCTGCCCCCCTCCAGAGGGTCGTTCAGGCGGCGCAAGCGGGCCGCTACTGACCTCCAAGTGGCCGACGGCACGGAAGCCCACAGGCCGAGCGCCGCCGAGGAGCGCGCCCAGCCCAGCAGCACGTTCAGAAAGCGCGGGTCGCTAGCGCCATCAAGCCGACGACGAGCAACGTTGATAGCAGCGGTTCCGAGCCCGCGAGATCCGCGGGCTAATCGAATGCGATTGGGCGTGCAGAGGCACAAGGTCACGAGGTGCGGCATGACAGAAGCGCGCCGTCGAGCGCGACGCCGGAGCCTGCTCGAACGAAGCCCCACTGATCGGTCAGCGCGGGCGGCGGCCTCTCGGGAGCCGGCGCTGACGCGGGGGGGGGGGGGCGGAGGCAGCTGCAGAGGGAAGATGCCCGCCCGAGCCTTCGCCTCCATCAGCTGCAGCAGGTTGGCCTCGACACTCTCTCCGAACGCCGCCAGCGCAGGTGCGAGCTGACCCAGCCGCCGCTGCATCCGAGCCCGCTTGGCGTAGCGGTTCAAGGGCTGATCCGTCCTCCAGCGGCCGCGGTCCTTGACCTCCTTCGGCGTCCGACGACCCGAAAGGAGGTTGTCGGGCGCACCTCCTCGGCGCAGGGAGCACAGCGACGTCTGATCCCCGTCGAGCTGGAGCATCGCCAGGGCCGACTTGAAGGCCTGGCGGACCTGCTCGGGCGAAAAGCTCCACAGGCTCACCTCGGGCCGTCGCACCTGACGGAGGGCGGCAAGCAGCGGCCACAGCAGGGGGTCGTCGACGATCACGCTCTCGTCCGTGACACCTGTCTTGCCAGGCCTCCCGCTGGCGGCGTCGCTCGCCAGGATGGCCCGGTGCTGGTGCCCCCCCTTGGACCCCATTCGCGGTGCGATCAGCGAGGCGGCCGCGTGGCGGTAGGCCTCGCTCGGGCGGAGGTACGCGTCGACCGCGAGCCGCGCAAAGGTCGCCTCCGAGAGGCAGCCCTGAGCCAGGAGGACGCCCACGATCGCGAACATGGCCGCGCGCGGGAGCGGCAAGCGCATCTGCGGCGGGACGAGCTTCGCCCAGCCCTGGAGCGCACGACAGGCCCGCGGCAGCGGCCTGCTGCCGACCAGCAACCAGGGGAGGAGGTGCTTCAGCGCGGCCTGCGTGGCGCGGCCCGTCACGCTGTCGTAGCCGTCCCGGAACAGGTGAACGAAGTACACCGCCAGCGCGGCGTCGAGCTCGGCGCTGGCGTCGAAGGCCCTCGCCTTCCACAGGCACCAGCTCAGAAACTTCTGGGCGGAGGCGTGGTAGTTCCTGCCCGTGGGGGGCGAGACGGCTGACCGCTCCAGCACCGACAAACTCCCTCGCGAGAGGCTGGAGGGCCCAGGGCGGGCCTGCCGAGCCCTCGCGGCCGCAACCACCTCCCTGGAGCTGCCGCGGTCGCCTCGCCACCTGCTCCGAGAGGTAGCCCTTGAAGCTCGGGCCGACGAAGAAGCCCTCCCTCGACGGCTTGTAGGCGACATTCCGCTCCAAGGGCACCCGGCGCACCAGCGCCCGCGGCCCGCATGCCAGGGCGGACGCGAGGCGCGGGCTGCCAGAACGCCCCTTGCCGACGGCGAGGGCTAGAGCCAAGTTGTCGACTAGGCAAACGACGCGATGATGGTGGGCCCCCCAAGGTTCTGGACGCGCGGTGCACATTAAACCCGAGGGCCTCGGCTTCGCACTGCAAGATGTCGCAACTAAAACGAGCATGCCTGCTCGAGCGGATGGTCTTCCAACCGTCGAACCCGAATACGGCCTCAGGAACCTCCAGGAAGCTCTGACAGGCCTGATCAGGGCTGCTGGGGTGCCTCGGCAAGCACCAGCACGCGGACAACGATTTGCGGCATCACAATGTGAGTCGACGGTGTCGAAAGCATGGGGCCTCGCGAGCACGCTGGAGCCCTGGCGGCACCTCCACTTCTCGGCGACACGGCCGATCTCAGACACCCAGTCGGGGGGGCGTTCTTGATGCACACACACACACACGCGCACACTTACCGCACGGCGACGCGTTGACCGCATAGACCCGCGAAGACCACCTGGACCTGGTAGAGGCACTCCAGAGAGGAACCAGGGCGACCGCGGCCCGCAGCTCCCTCACCACAGACTCCCAAGGGGCGCCGGCTGAGAACCCGCCACGTTGATGAACCGATAGACCGACTTGAAGATGCCCAGGACGTCCCGCCTCAAGATCACACCCCAAGTGCAGTGGCCTACCAAGATGATGGGGGCCCCCGCAGAGGCCCGCCCGCGTCGCAAGAAACCGAGGACGGTTTGGCGAGTGCAAGCGAGACGATCGGGGCGAACACGGCTGGTGCCCGGGAGGCCGTCGATCTGCAGCCCTGTGAATACGCCATTACTGGCGGTTTCCGAGAACTCCAAGACAGGCAGAACTCTAGAGGTGAGGAGGTCGGCAACAGCACGCGCACGACTGGCGGCAATCAGTTGTCAATATTTCCCGCGCATGTCGCGTCACTGTGAGAGACTATAAGACGCGGGCTGCCACCATCCACGAACGCATCGCTGCTCTCGAAACCAATATCGGATAAAGCTCGGACAAGGGCGCTCAGACAGAAGGGCAGCGCCCAACTCCATCCCATAGGAACAACTGCGACCAAAGGCTGGACAAAATCATTGATACCGATCGGGGGCCCGTCGACGGATTTGAGACCGACGTGTCTATTGGAGATCGCAGGCAGCGAGAACAGCGACCCCATCCCTGCAGGCAAGCGTAAGTGATGGAAGGCACACTGCATGTCCCCTTGAGCGAACACAGAGCTGCCATCGCAATCGACACTGGCCCGCGCACTGGGCGTGGGAAGTCTGGTGGCTGGCGGGGCTGCGAAACTGCAAGTGGCCAGCCGCGTGTCGAACAAGAGCCTGGGCATGCGATTGGATTTCTCCACGAAGAACAAACCGATTGAATGAGAGGTGTGAGGACTGGCGGCCCGCCATGTGCTCACGTCGCGGGCCTCCAGCTCCTTCAAAACTGAGCGCAGGACTTTGGCTGACATCGCAGCTCTGGGTCCACGCACGGGCGGTCAATGCCCAGCGCGTCCCGAAGCTCCGCTGCAACCGACTCGAGATTCAGCATAGTCTGCCTCCAACCCTGTAGCGCGGTGGAATCGGCCTCCGGGACGACGCCGCAGGTGGACACGGCCTTCGCCGACTGGGGCCAGGCCACCAACGGCTTGCTGTTGGGGCGCACCCGACCGCCGTCACCAGCGTAGCCAGGCGCCTGCGCGAGCATCTCGACCAGGGATGCTTCGCAGGCACTGCTCCTCTCCGAGTAGGCGGCAGGCAGCTCGAACTCGCGGCACAGGCCCGCGAGGTGTTCCACCGAGGCTGCCTGCACCGCGGGCGCGCTACCATCCTCCTGGGGCGCGCTGGGCTCATCCCTGCCGCAATGGAGCCAGTTGAGAGCGGACAGCCCCTCGTTGCACCACTCACGCCAGCCCGCGCCTTTGGCAGCGCGAAGACGGGCCGCGCGACCGAAGGGCAGATGGCGGCGCCCATCTACAGGAAGAAGGGGTAGCGGAAAAACATCGTGCTGACTATCGGCACCGCGTCTGGGCGCCCCCAGGCCAGGCGGGGGCGCGAGGACTTCTGGGCTAACCTGGCCAGGCTCACGAAGCGTAGCAGTCGTCTCGCGAGGCCCTTACTGGCCTGGGCCCTCGAGTTCCCCTTGGTCTCGCCCGCGCCGAGGAAGTGGCCGACCTCCGAGGCGGAGTCGGCAGGGGAGGCCTCCTTCGCCTGCGCCTTCGCCGTGGGCGCGGGCTGCGACCTCCTGGAGCGCCCCTCGGACGCTCGCTCCTCCACCACTTGCAGCTGCCAAGCGAGGTACTCGCAGGAGGCGAGCTCACAGATGACCAGCTGGTCGCGGCAGTGCGCGGTCTCGATGACGCGACAAAGAGTCTCGTGTAGCCTCGCGTTCTCGTCGTGCTCGCCGGACGGCATCATCGCGATCCAGCGGCTGTGCCACGCCATGGCTCCTCCAGCCATTCGGGGCATGAAGCCGAGGACCCAGAGCAACGTCCTCGGGCCCTTCACAGGCCAGTCGGCGCGCACCGTCTCCATCTGCAGCTTCGCCTCGTCACCGAAGCAAGCCGCGGCCGCCAGGGGGGGCTGCCAGGGCCGCTGCAGGCGCAGGCGCGCCGCCGCCAGAGCTCCGAGGCCGCCTCCGCCTCCAGGTGCCCCTGCGGCGGCGGGGCCGCCAGCGCGGCAGCGCGGCGGCGGCGGCGGCGACACGCCTCAAGCTGACAAAACGAGCACCGACTGATACGAGAACTGAGAGCCTGTGGTTTCCAACATGTGACTCTCGCCGTAGCGCTGCGGACATTCGTGTAGGCCAACCTCAAACGGTGAGGAGGATGGAGGCCGACTCGTCTTCAGCATGCGACCCCCGCATCGGACTTCCTCAAGTCTTGCGAACCAGAGAATAGCACTGGTGTGCGCTCCCGATGTCCTCGAATCTCGTGTCCCGAAGCTGACAACGCGCGCAGCAGTTACTCACGGCTGGAGGCGGCTCCTCTCTCACACTGGGGCTCTGGCAGGAGACTTCAAATCGATCTTATGACCAGATGGCCGGACGGAACGCGGAGCGCGGATCCTTTTCGGAACGGGTCTCTCGAGGGACACCTCCTGGAAATGCCTGGACCTACCTTCCCAAACATGCCACGTCCTGATTTCTGCAGGACGGCGTCCCTGGACATCCAGACCCTTTCCCTGGGCCCAGTGTTCATCCTGAGTCGTTTTCCGAAGGTCCCGGGGCCCGGCGAGGGCCCCCGTGGCCGAAAAGAATGAAAAACCTGCTGCCTTGAATTGTGTTTACGACGCGATCATGCCTGGGCTTCTGCACGCCCCACGGGATGGAGGGTGGCTCCTTTACACAGCGGGACCTCGCCTCGCCCGAGAGTGGCAGACCCACGTGGCGCTCGTCTGTCAGGGGGGGGGGGGGGGGGCGCTCCTCCAGCGGTGAGCCGGACTCCGTCAGCGTGCCCCGAGGCACGAAGAGCGGATTGCCCTCACATCCCCGCGAGTCCTCTCCGTGTCGAGCACAGTGAGGGCATCTTTGTTTTTCCGACACATCCATACGGAACTGAAATTCGAGGGAGGGGGAGGGGGGGAGAGAGAGAGAGGGAGACCGAGAGAGAGAGAGAAAAGCAGTGCAAAGGGAGCCTGCACGCTGAAGCAGGCCAGAAAGCCCTACCAGCACGACCAACGTGCATAGAGCTCCCGAGGCGAAGCGAAGGAGGCACCAAGCACAGCTGCAGCCGCGCAGATCCTGAACAAAAAAGGTGAGGGCATTGAATGAGGACCCTGTGGATCAGGAAGCCCGGGTCTCGAAGCCGGTGGAGCTCCAATCGCGGATTGGCTATGGATATCACCGCCGCCCTAGTTTGGTAAGGAATCCTCGAGGTTCTGACGCCTCCCGAGCACATTCCTCAACGAACACCTCCAGTGTTTGTACTGATTTTCAAGGGGCCCACTACCCCGAGTTCTGGGCGCTACTGGGCGCTCATGGGACTCCCCGCATGTTGTCGCGTGACCTTCTCCAGAGACAGGAGGGCCCCGAAACCGGTCATGACGATCCCAAGAGGCCCACAAGGCCGTCCAGAAGGGCCCCGAGACGGCCCAAGAGAGCTCCGAGACGCCCAGGATAGACGCACCGGGAGGGATCCAGTGTGCCCCTGAGCTTGGTGCTCTCGCCTTCTCGGGCTTCCGCCGCTCCACGGACCGAGAGGCCTCCGAGATCGCCCCCAGGACGGCCCCAGGATGCCCCCCCAAGAGGACCCCAACATGCGGGCAGCATGCTTATCCATATCCAGTGCGTCTTGGACTTTCTTGGAAGGGGCACCGCCAGGCCGAGGCGCACTGGATGTGAACCGACGTCGAGCCCCTGTAGGGCCAGACTCCTCTCCGTATCCAGTGCGCCTCGGGGTTCTGGGGAAGGGAGCCGGAAACTCCAGGCTGCAGTGGATGTGGACGCACGTCTTGCCCGCAAAGCACTGCCCATACGAGGACCTCAGGACGGCCACAAGAGGCCTCAAATCGGGGATGGACAGAACCCCCGTTAGAAAAAAACGTGGCTTCATGAAAACGTCCCCGGCTCCAAACCTGGCGGGCGCAAGCCTGGAAAAGGACGGCCGCGGCGCCCTCTCGAGAGCCGAAAACGGATAACTCACTGATCGACGTGTCGGGGTGGGGGCTCTGTCCACCCCCGATCCAAGAGGGCCCCAAGCGGCCCCAAAGAATCTTCGGGAGGTCCCTTACAGCAGGAGCTCGACCTCAAGAAACCTGCGAGGCCCCAGGACGCCTCGGGAGGCCCCTCACAGCAGGAGCTCGACCACAAGACACCTTGCACAGGAAGCCCAACCCTGAGGCCCCAGTACGTCCACTCAATTTTTGGAGTGGGAGAGTCAAGCTCTCCATTGCAACCATCGAAACCCAAGAAAACCAGGGAACCCTGGAGGCAAGCAGGGTGTTTCTTGGCATAGGTTCCCACTGTAGAGGCCTCAAGAAGCCCCAGACAGGCCCCCAAGACACCCCAAAACCGCCTCCAAGGGGCGTCCGAGAGGCATCCCCGAAAGATCCCCACGGGCATCCAAGAGGCTTCGGACCTGCAACCCAGACATGGTGGCGGGATGGGTCGAAGGCGCTAGATGAGGAGGAGGAGGAGGATGAGGAGGAGGAGGAGGAGGAGCGTGCTGACCTTTTAGTGGTTTGGGTTCTTCTCGACTCGAGCTCGGGGCCTCGGCCCAACCGGCCAGCCACCCGGAGAGCTCCTCAAAATCCAGAGCCCATTGCCCAATCGCCTCCAAGACGGCCAAGATGTCTCAAGATGGCCTCCGAAACGGGTACGGCAGGTCCGTGTCGTGCCGACTTCGGCGTTGGTTTCTGACACCGCGGGGATTTTTCAACCTTGAACGATCGGCCGTCTCCGCAACGTCCAAATGTTCAACATCGAACGATTCTGGGTCGCCTGCGGCGTTCAAAGTTGGACGCCGCTGGCGGGGTCGCTGCCGGTCGACACGACACGAACCTACCGTAAGATGGCCCCAAGCGAGGGCAAGATAGCCCACGATGACCTCCAAGAAGGTTACAGGGTGCCTCCAAGACCGTCATGAATGGTCCACGGAAAGCAGGAAGCGCCCAAGAGGCCCCTGAGACGGCCCAAGAGGCCTTCAAGAGGTCCTCAAGGAAGGCCCGAAGAGGCCAAAAGCGTATAGTTCCCGTAGGTTGTTGTAGGATTCTGGCATTTTCTTCAAAGCTGCCTTCCGACGGCCCAAAACGGCCGAATAGGCACCAATTGTTGCCCCAAGATCGCCCAGGAAGGCCCCAGGACAGCCCAAGAAGCTCCCAAAACGGCCCCTCAAGGGCCCCAAGGCGTCTAAGAGGCCCCCAAGACGCCTATGATGGCCTTCAAGACAACCCTGAAGCGCCCCGAGTGGGCCCTAAGACAGCCCCAAAAGGCTCCCAAGACGGCTTCCGACGGCGTCAGAAAGGCCAGGAACGCCGTAAGACGGCCAAAGAGACTCCCAAGAAGCCCCCACAGGCCCCCAAGAGGTCCAAGGTGCATCCTAAAAGACAGGGGGCGTGGTGATTCACAGCAGGCGTACTAGATCCGCCGCCCCCGGTCGGCTTGCCACTGGGTCTTTCCGCTTCAGACGGCCTAAAATGGCCTTCGCGACGGCCAAGATGGTCTCCAAGACGGCTAGAATGGCCCGCAAAGAGCCAAACATGGCCGAAGATGTCTCCAACACGGGCCGAGATACCCCCAATATGGCCTCACGATCGCCCAAGTCGGCCAAGAGGCCTCCAAGACGGCCCAAGAGGCCTCCAGTAGGTCCTTCAGTTAAGCCCGCATCGGTCGAAATCATGGATTATGCGTTTTGCTGTTTTGAAGAATTGGGCGTTTGCTCATTTTCGTTTTCCTGGTGGCCCAAGACGGCCCAGAGGCCACGAAGATGGCCCCAAGAGCGCCCAGGAGGCCTCCGAGATGGCCCCCTGAGGGCCAACGAGGCCCCCAAGACGGCCCCAAGAGGGCCTCAGGATGGCCAAGGTCTCCAAGACGTCCAAGATGGCGACGGCCCTGAAGCGCCCCAACAAGACACCACGTCGGCCCACAGAGGCTTCCAGGACGGATTCTGGCGGCGTCAGACGGGCCAGGGACGCCCTCAAGCGTCCAACGAGCCTCCCAAGGAGCTCCCAAAGGCCCCCAAGAAGCCCAAGGAAGCCCCCAAGAGGCCTCCCAGAGGCCCCCGAGAAGCTCCCAGGAGGCCCAAAGAGTGCCCCTAGAGACTCCCGACAGGCATCCTCGTCCTCCTCCTTCTGTTTCCTCGCTCCTCTCCTCTTCTTCTTCTTCTTCTTCTTCTTCTTCTTCTTATTATTATTATTATTATTGTTGTTATTCAGGTTTCCGCCACGGTTGGAGGAACAGTTAGTCGGATAGCCGGATAGCTTGATCGAACTCTGGCCACAACAATCGGCCACATAGCCACTTACAATATATAGGGGGCGGCGGTGATTCGCCGTAGGCGTCTTCGATACCTGTAGCAATTTAAAGGAGGCTTCGGACGGAAGGATGCATTGCTGCATCGCTGATGCATCGTTAGTGTACTCTGGCCCTCTATCCCGTTTCCTTGTACATCAATCCTCCCCGTCGATCCCCGAGGCCGGTCGGAAGCGCTGGACGGGCGTTTCGCTTCAGACTTCAATACCATGTATGATCCTGCAGCTGGAAAATATGGCAACAGCATCACAGATGTAGGGCAGACCGCTTCCAAGCTTTGACTCTCGCCTTAGAGCCGCGAAGACTCGTATTGAACATTTGAAAGCATTCAACAGATTGAGGGCGGGCCGTTTTCAAAACGTGGCTCGATCATTAGCGCCACACGCAATTCGTTTTAAGCATTTGCGAGATTAACACGTATTGAGGGTGGGCCGTTTTCAAAAGATGGCTACAGCATTAGCGCCGCGCGCACTCGTTTGAAAAATGCAAGACGCATATTGAGGGCGGGCCGTTTTTAACACATGGCTCTAGCATTCGCGCCGCGCACACTTGGTTAAACATTCAAGGGTTTCGCGGATTCCCATGGTGAGCGTATCAGAAATGGTTTTCTGGAGCGGTTCAGGGCTGCCAGGTCACAACAATTTCATTGAGTCGCGGTGTCGAACTCCCAGGAATGGTGTTCTGGCACGACTCAGGATCGTCAAGACGCAACAATCAAGTTGGTTCGTGGCGTTCACGCTTCAGGATGTTTTAACTGCTGTCTCCCAACGGGGCACTCTCTTCAGTGGAATGAATTCGTGCAGGGGCCTATGGATAGGGAGCCTGGAAGGACGGTATATTTCAACATCGCTGATGCATCTGTGGTTTACATTGGTGCTTCCCCTCCCCCTCCTCCTCCTCCTCCTTCACCTCCTCCCCCTCCGCCTCCTCCTCCTCCTTCTCTTCATACTCTCCCCACCATCACCACCACCACCTCCTCCTCCTCCTCCTCCTCCTCCTCCTCCTCCTCACCACCACCACCCATCCCCCTTCCATTCACCCCCGCGTCGATCCCCGTCATCCTTACCCATCCGCCTCACCCTCATCGTCCTGAAACCATCCTCCTCTTCCTCATTCTCCTCCTTCCTCCCTCCCCGACTCATCCCCGCCCCTTCCGCCCATCGTGGCCATCCTCACATATCCATCATCTCTGCTCGCTCGTGCTAACCGACACCTGCCGCAGCCCCCCCCCATCCCACCCCCCTCGCCATCGTCTTCTCCCGCCCCAGCGCCGCGCACGTTTGTCTCAAAAGCTTGCAGTACTTTCACTGATGGAGGGCGGGTCTGTTTCAACATGTGGCTCTCGCGTCAACGCCGCGCACATACACTTTCAAAGTTAGCAGCCGTTCCGCTGATGGGGTGCGGGTAGTTTTCAATCTGTGGCTCTAGAATTCGCGCCGCGAGCATTCGATCAAAAGCTTGTCACTTGTTGCAAGGATGGAAGGCGGCTCCTTTTCAAAGTGTAACCCTTGCTTTAGCACCGCGCAGACTCGTCTTAAATGTCTGCAATCGTCCCAAGGACTCGTATGGTTGAAGTCCCAGGAGTCGTGCTATGGCACGACTTCAGATTGTCAGAACGCAGCAATCAAGCTGATTCGCTGGGCTCAAGCCACAGGAACGGTGTTCTGGCACGGCTTAGGGTTGTCAGGGCGCGTCAGCCACGTTGATGGAATGGCGCTTTGGCACGCTCGAAAGTTCCAAGCCGTTTGTCTTCCAACCGCGCACTCCCCGCAACGAACATGAACTCTTACAGGGACATAGGACGAGGGACCCTGGAGGGAGGGTTCATTGTGACAGGATTGATACGTTTGGGGTGTACACTAGCCGTCGCCCTCCTCCCTGCGACCTGCTCCCTCTTCACCCACCCCTCCTCCTCCTCCTCCTCCTCTGTCTCCGCTCCCCATGCCTCACTCTTTCCCTCTCATCGTGCCTCTCCCCTTCGTCTGCTTAAACCTTCCCTCCCCATCCACCTTTATCTGCCCTGCCACCTTGCCCATCCTCCCTCCCCTCCGCGCCGTGCTCTGCCTAACTCCTCCTGCTCACCTCTCCTCCCTGCTCCTCCTGATCGGTCCTCCTCCCTCTCACTCCCTCCACCTCCCGCCTCCCTCCCTCCTGAACACCAATCCCCACCCTCCCCACCACGAGAGGAAGTAGATGAAGCCCTTGAGTGCGGGCGTCGGCGTCGCGATGCTGTAGTCCTCTGACGACGCGCGGCGCCAACGAGGGGCGCTGCCGAAGAGAGGGAGGGCAGAGGTGACGAGGAGGAGCGAAGCCAGAGGGAGAGGATGGGAAGGGAGGGAGGGGGAGAGAGGGGGAGGAGGGGTGCTCCCTCCTCCCACCCACGCTTCTTCCTCTCCTCTCCTTTGTCCCTGCATACCCAGACCACCGACGTCGTGATTTTTGTTCGCAACGTCGACCCCCCGAGGTCTGGACCCCTTCCCCGGGACTGGTTTATCGTCCTGACTTGTTCCCAACCATCCTGTGGTTCCTGTGGTGTTGGGTCCTCTTTTTGAAGAGACAGCGCCCCGCGTCACCTCAATCACTCCCGATTCCCTCTCGCTCCTCCCATCCCTGCCTCTGCCCTCCGCATGTCCACCATTTCGGCACACCCCTCACAATGTGCGTGGCACCATAGGGACCTCCACTGAAGGCCCCAAGGGGTGCGTCCACATGCGTCCCCGCGACTCATTTCGGCACACCCCGTACACGGTTCGTGGCCCAATATGGAGGTCCACGGAAGGCCCCAGTGGCGGGTCCCCGCGACTAATTTCGGCACACCCCTCACACGGTTCATGGCACCATCGGGAGCTCCACCGAAGGCCTCACTGGTAGGGTTTACATGCGTCCCCGCGACTCATTTCGCCACACCCCTCACATGGTGAAGAGGCAGGGTTTACGTCCCCGCGACTCATTTCGTTACACTCCTCACACGGTTCGTGGCCCCATCGGGAGCTCCACCGAAGGCCCCGGTGGCAGGGTTTACATGCGCTCCCGCGACCCATTTCGGCACACCCCTCATACGGTTCGTTGCCCCATAGGGAGCTTCACCGAAGGCCCCAGTGGCAGTGCTTACACGCGTCCCCGCGGCTCACACACACACACACACACTGGTTGGTGGGACACCCTAGCTCTGGAGTAGACCCACTAAAAGAATTGGCTACTCAACATATGGAAACATATGCGGTGCCGCGTGTTAGTTTACCGCATCAAGCGGCAGCGTTGAACAATGATCAGTAGCAGCCCCAGCGGCACACCCGTGAAGAAGGTGCCCGTGAAAACGGCGCTGGTTGGAAAACGCGGTGCCCCCCCCGCCCCCGCTGGGAAAACTCCCCAGAACGACAATCAACAGAAACCCGCAACGGCCTAAGCGCCGCAGTGGCCGGCACCCACGGAGCCCGTCCACCAACCACGCAGAGAGAGGACTTTTACGAAGTTCGGCACACCCCTCACACCCCTCACACGGTTCGTGGCCCTTTAGGGAGCTCCACCGAAAGAACCAGTGACAGCGTTTACACGCGTCTCCGCGACTCCTGTCGGCACATCCCTCACACGGTTCATGGCTCAATATGGAGGTCCACCGAAGGCCCCAAGGACAGGGTTTACATGCGTCCCCGCGACTCATTTCGGTACCCCGTCACACGGTTCGTGGCCCAATATGGAGGTCCACCGAAGGCCCTGGTGGCAGGGTTGACATGCGTCCTCGCGACAAATTTCCGCACACCCCTCACACGGTTCATGGCACCATCGGGAGCTCCACCGAAGGCACCAGTGGCAGGGTTTACACGCGCCCCCGCAACTCATTTCGTTACACCCCTCACACGGTTCGTGGCCCCATAGGGGGCTCCACCGAAGGCCCCACGGGCATGTTTACATGCGTCTCCGCGACCCATTTCGGCACACCCCTCACACGGATCGTGGCCCAATATGGAGGTCCACCGAAAGCCCCAGTGGCAGGGTTTACATGCGTCCCCGCGAATCATTTCGTCACATCCCTCACACGGTTCGTGGCCTCATAGGGGGCTCCACCGAAAGCCCCAATGGCAGGGTTCACATCCGCCCCCGCGACTCCTGTCGGCACACCCTTCGAACGGTTCGTGGCCCAATAAGGAGCTCCACCCAGGGCCTCAGACATGCCCCCCCGCGACACATCTCGAGCAAGAGACGTTTGCGCGAGGCCCTGGAATTCTCCACGGCGCAATGCATGGGGCTTTGGACACCGCGGGCCCCCCTCCTCTGTCCCATCACCCTCGCGGTACTCGCAGCTGCATATGGTTGGGTCCTTCGTCAGGCAAATCTGCTGACAGGCCCGAGGCCTGGTCGCCGCCTCCCAAAGCGGGCGCCCCTGCAGCGCCCCTGCTTGCGAAGGCGCGTGCCGGAGAGGTTCTGCGCTGCCCGGGCCCGCCGCCTGCGCGCACGCCTCGAGGGCAACTCACGCGAACATCCCAGTGCCATCTTGTTGGCTCTTGCGAACCGACGCTGTGCAACTCTACCCCGTACTAGATCGACCATGGCCGACGCTACCCATCGGTCGGAAAAACTAAGTAGAAACATGAAAGGGAACGCGTGTCACGGGCGCTTTGCCTTGGGAACATTCGGCGGCGTGTTTCGAACCGGGGAGTGGGCCCCCCCCCAAACACTCGGCGCCGTCGATCAAAACCAAGGGGACTCCCTTCCCCCAAAACCCTCCCCCTCCCGAGTCCCCCTCCCCTCCCAGGGGGGGGGTCAAAACCTCGTTCCCCCCTTCCCCCCGGCGCTGGCGCGGGCGCCGGCGCTGGGGCGGCCGCCAGCAGCGCCGACGGCGGGGACGCAGCGACGATGACCAGAGGCAGCCCAAGGGGGGGAGGATTTCACGGTTCAAACCCCCCCACGGCGCCGGCGCCAGCGCCGGCGCTGGCGCCGGCCAGCAGCGCTGGCGCTGGCGCTGGCGCCGGCGACAGCGGGGACGCAGCGACGATTATCACCACTACCACCACCACCACCACCGCCTCAACCCACCACCACCACCACCACCACCAACCCACCACACAACCACCACCACCACCACCACCACAGCCACCACCACCACCACAACCACCACCACCACCACACCTCACCATCACCAGCACCACCACAAAAACCCACCACCACCACCACAACCACAATCTGCCACACCACCACCGCCACCGCCACAACCACCACAACTACCAGCAGCACAACCCACCACCACCACCACCACGAATCACCACACCACCACCAACACCATGGCCACCACCACCACCAGCACCACCTCCACAAAGCAACGCCACCACCACAATCCCACCACCACCACCACCACCACCACAAACCACCACCACACCACCACCACACCACCACCAAACCACCACCACAACCCACCACCACCACCACCACCACAAACCACCACACCACCACCACCACAACCACCACCACCGCCACAATCACCACCACCACCACAACCCACCACCACCACCTCCACCGTCGTCCTCGTCGACGCTCCCCGCCGCCGCCGCCCGCCGCCGCAGGCGCCAGCGCCGGCCTAGGAAAAGAAATCGTCGTCCCCGCCGCCGCCGCCAGCCGCCGACGCAAGCGCCGCCGGCCCGAGGAGAGGGAGAGAAGAGAAGTAGGGGGGGGGGGTCGAACCCCCCACCCCCCCTCCGTCACGGAGAGGGATGAGGGGGGGGGGTTCGAACCCTCCCCCTCCATCCAGGGGGGGGGTCCAGTTCAAACCCCCCCCCTTCCAAGCGACCACAGAACGCGCTCTTTCAAACATGAAGTGAGAAGGGGGACATCAATTACAAGACGCTAACTAGTGCACTCAGAAAAGATGGAATTGCCGTGGTATCCGCCACCGTGCTCTTGAGACACGAATTGGAGTGTGAGTGTTCTCGGGTCCTTGCCAAGACGGGCCCAGAGGGCCCCGAGAGGCCGCCCAAGCTGGTCCAAGGGAGGGCCAGAATCACTGCACGATCGGTCCAATACGCCCAAGATGGCCCCAAGACGGCCCAAGAAGCCTTCTGAGAGACCTCTGGCGACATCCCACGAACATCCCAGAGGCCTATGACCCACAGACCAAGCACGGTGGCGGGATAGGCCGACGGCCGTTAGATCCGCCGCCCCCTGTTGGCTTGCCACCGGGGTGCCCAGCATGCTAAATCTTTTCGCTTTGGGTTCTTTTAGAACTCCCCCTGGGTCTTCGGCCCGTCCCGCGGGCCACCCGGAAGGGCGCGCGGACTGCTTAAAAGGTGGTTGCAAATGGTTTTTCGGCTCCAGACGGCTCCAAGATGGCCTCCAAGATGGCCAAGATGGCTCAAGATGGCCTCCAAGTTCGCCCAAGATGGTCCAAGATGGCCTCGAAGACGGCCCAAGAGAGTCCAGGATGCCTCCAAGTTCGCACAAAAAACACCTAAGACGGTCCAAGACGGCCCCAGAGGCCTCCAAGAGGCCTCCAAGACGGCCCAAGAGGCCTCGAAGAGGTCCTCCAGGGTCCTCAAGGACGGCCCAAAAAGGCAAAATCATTGATTTTCCTGTCGTTGTTGAAGGATTTGGGCATTTTCTTCTTTTCAGCTCTCCGACGGCCCAAGACGGCCCAATAGGCCCCCAACATCGACCCCAGCGCCCAAGAGGCCTCCAAGATGGCCCCATGACAGCCCAAGAGGCCCCCAAGAGGGCCCCAACAAGGTCCCAAGACGGCCCAAGAGGCCCCCAAGACGCCCAAGATGACCTCCAAGACGGCCAAGATGGCCTCCAAGATGCCTCCAACACGGCCAACAAGGCCTCCAAGACAGCGAAGATGGCCCCACGATGCACCCAAGACGGCCCCAGATGGCCTGAAGATGGCCTTCGACTGCCCAAAAGGCCTGCCAGAGGCCTCCAAGACGGCCCAAGACCCCTCCAGGACGTCCTCCAGGAGGCCCGAAAGCTCGGAAACCATCTGGTCCGATAGCTCGCCCGACTCGGTGTTCCCCGAAGGCTTTCGACACCCACTCGGGGAACGCGTGGCCCGATAGCTTGGCCAAGCTCAAACCCAACTTGCGGCCACGCAGGCGCTTCCCAAAAGGCAAGGGCGCGGCGGTGATTCGCCGTGGGCGTCTTCGATCCGCCGCCCCCCGTTGGCTTTGCCACAGAGGTGCCCGGCGTGCTGAACTTCGGATGGTTCTTCGGCCCAGCGCGCCTGCCACCCCGAAAGGACCAGAAGCAACCTCAGCTTCCAGCACAAATCCTCCAAGACGACTCAAGATGGCCTCCAAGTTCGCTCAAGATGGTCCACGATGGCCTCCAAGACGGCCCAAGAGGGTCCAAGATGCCTCCAAGTCTGCCCAAGAAGCCACCAGGACGGCACAAGATGGCTCCAAGGTGGCCCAACGCGGCATCCAAGAGGTCCTCCAGGAAAGCACGCCGAGGCCAAAATCATTGACTTTCCTCAGGCCGTTGACCAATTTTGGCAGCTGCTGCCCTGCGGCCTTCCAATAGAGGAAAAAGAACTATGCACATACACCGATTCTGGCCAGGCCCATCCTGAGCCCAGGATCGGTGCATGCGCCCTCCTACCTTGGCCAGGAAGGCATATGCACCGATCCTGGGTCAAGGATGGGCCTTGCCAGGATCGGTGCATGTGCATATTTCTCTTCGCCCGATCCAGAGGCCCACGACGGCCCCCAAGAGATCGCCCCTGGAGCGCCAAAGAGGCCCCCAAGATCCCAAGATGGCCCCAGGGCGGCCCACAGGGGGCCCCCACGGCCCCCACGGCCCACGAGGCCTCCATGACGCCCAGGATGGCCTCCAAGACGACCCTGGAGCACCCCAGGAGGGCCCCAAGACAGCCCAGAGAGGCCCCCAAGACGGCCTCCGACCGCGTCAAACGGTCCCGGGGAACCGCCTAACATCGGTAGGCTAGCAGGGCCTCCGTTGCGAAATAGAAATCCAAGTCGGAACCCGAAGTCGAATCGAATCGAGCCAGAGGAATCGAAACGAGTCCTGCGGGGGCCGCTTCAGCACCGGGGCCGTCAGAGAGAGACCCGCGGAACAGCAAAACCGGCCCCCTGGGGAAAGTTGCCAAGAGGTCCGCATACCCTAAGAGCTCCTTCCCCCGTCCGATCTGGACGCCCGGCATGGGTACGGAGCAAATGTCCGCTTGGGGGAACCCCCGAATTAAGACGAGGTCAGGACGAGGATAACATCGGGTGAGGATAAATCGAGAATCTCTGAGAGCTGGCAGCTATGGAAGATGTCTCGGACGCCACGGCCTTCTCAGAGCAATCCGGAACGCTCTGAGAGCGTTGCAGAACGCTCTGGAACGGATTTATCCTCGTCCTAGCCCCGTCCGACAACAACAAATCTCCGATTCGGGAATCCCGGAATATCAAACACATGACATCTCTTCGGAGTGCATCTCTTACGTTCGCCGCATTCCGCCGAGCTCCCGCAGGCTTCCACCAGCGGAGCCGCCCTCGTTTTACGCCCGCCACCTTCTGCCGCCCTTCCGCCGAGGAAGAGAGACGGCGACTCCTTCGACCCTCGACGGCGAGGCCCTCCCTCTGGAACGCCTGACGTGCTGCCCAAGACCGACAGTGGCCGCTGGTGGACAGGCGGCCTTCTGCATCGAATGGACAACGCCCCCGGCGACACCGACAACCAGCCGTGGTCAACACGTGTCGGCCCCCCTGCTCATCCTTTTGTGCAGTCGGACGGCCAGCAGAACATCCCTCATGAGCGCGGGACGCTTCGACGGCAGAAGCACCCCGAAAATCCAAGGGCGCACTCTCCCCAAAACGACCTCGATCTCATACCTCGGCCCGACGGTACCATATCTCAACCGCACCGATCCACGAAAAGGGGGACGGGCCCGCCGGCTCTGCGGCCGGCCCCGGCCCCCGCTCCAGGGACATGCCCAGCACGCAGATGACCGGGATGATGGGCTTGACAAACTGTCAGCGCGGGGCAGGAGCGGGGGCGCCGCTCGCAGGTGGGAGGGAGGGTCGCGGACGCCACGACAATGGACACCCTACCAATCCTATCATTGAATCAAACATAGGTTCAAAATGTTTGGAACATGCTCTAAACATGCTCGAAACATGGTTTCAACAGGTGTAAGACAGATTTGACACATTGTTCGACATCTGGAAGTCAGTCGGCAACGTGCTTCCTCTCCACTGATCGTCGTCCACACAGGGAGGGGAGGATGGAGGGCGGAGGGGGCCAGCAGGAGGACGATGCCAGCGGAGGAGGAGACGAGGACAAGGACAACACTCGGCGAGGAGGAGACAAGGCCACCAGGACGAAGAAGAAGAGGACGAAGAAGAAGAAGAAGAGGACGAAGAGGACGAAGCCGACCAGGACACGACTGGCGGGCCTGTGGGTCCTACGGCAGGGGGCGCCAATGGAGGATCCACGGTGAAGTCAGGGCTGCGCCCAAGGCCCACTTTCTTGGAAACTGATACTGGTCCCCGCACAAAGCATGACAATGATCGCCATAAGCCTGTCCAGTCTGGCAGCACATCAGACGCACTGCAGACAGGCGGAACAACAGACGGATCGGCCGACACAGACACACACACACAGACAGACTCGACACAGGGAAAGAGAAACAGACATAGCCAGTATACAAAAACAGGGAAGGTTGAAATCCGCTAGCCCCCTTGTGGGCCCCCCAGGCTGTAGGCTCAGGGTTTGTTGTTTCCTGCGCCAATTCCAATTTCCAGTTTCCACTGTTACAGTTCTGCTTCTTGTTGCTTGCTGTTCATTGTTGTAGACCGCGCGAGGGAGGGGAGCCGAAAGCCGCCTCCCGGGAGGGGCCTCTGAATTTCTGAGCGGGGTCGAAATTGACACTCCTCACGCAGATCGGCGGGGTCAGTGTCCAAAAACAGCAGGGATTTGCCACATTTCTAAAATTAGGTGGCACCCTTCACGCAGATCGGCGGGGTCAGGGTCCAAAAACCAAAAAGATTTGCTACATTTCTGAAATTCGGTGGCACCCCTCTTGCAGATCGGCGGGGCCAGGGTCCAAAAACAAAAGGGATTTGCCATATTTCTGAAATTCGGTGGCACCCCTCTTGCAGATCGACGGGGTCAGGATCGAAAAACACATGGGATTTGCCCCATGTCTTGAAATTCGGTGGCCCCCTTCACGCAGATCGGCGGGGTCAGGGTCCAAAAGCATGAGGGATTCGCCACATTTCTGAAATTCGGTGGCACTCCTCATGCAGATCGGCGGGGTCAGGGTCGAAAAACACATTGGATTTGCCCCATGTCTTGAAATTCGGTGGCACCCCTCACGCAGATCGGTGGGGTCAGGGTCAAGAAACACATAGGTCTGCAACATTTCAATACATCGTAAAACATCTTTTTGCACAGCATGCGCGAGCAAGCTCGAAATACAACACCAAATTCAACAATATCATCAGAATCTCAATTTGTCTTGCCGATTACTCATCGTCTTCGCGTGAAGTCCCGACGCTGCTTCACGGCGGCACCAAGGCCTCAAGATTTCGCGCTGGCACTGCCCATTATCCGAGAGAGTGGGCCGGCGGCAGGGGGCGAAGCCCTTACGGATAATGATGTGGATACATAAAGAGACAGAGAGAGAGAGAGAAAGAGAGAGAGAGAAAGAGAGAGAGAGAGAGACAGAGAGACAGAGAGAGAGAGGAGATCGAGACGGAGACATAGATGCAGACGCGGAGGCAGCAGAAACAAACAGACGTCACAAGAGCACGACGGACAAATGACAGACGTGGCAAGCACGGACACTAGCACGGATAAACATGCGGGCTCGTAAAGCATCCGAAAACACTTTCCAATCGCAAACCAGCAGTCTACAAGAGCCCGTGCACATCTCTTCACAGTGGGGGGTGCACGCACGGAGAAAATCGTCGCGTGCCCGACGGGCCCGTCATGGTCTGAAGCTAAGAACAGCCAGCAATGCAAGCGCGGCACAGAAAAGGCGCCTGACAACGACGACGACGACGACAATGATGCGTCCAAAACGACCGACGCAAGGAAGCAGAACACGCAAGAACGGAATGATGGAGGCAGGGGACGAGGAGACCGACACGAGAAGGAGGCGAACACCGCGAACTGCAGCAGACTGCGGGGCAGGGAGACGAGAACCCTGCAAGCGACACAGAAGGAGAACGCAGCGGGCAGGCGGACGGAGAGCCGGACCGGACCAGACGAAGACCCGGCAGCTGCCACTCGATGCTCATGGCCAAGCCCTTGGCCAACGCCGGCGTTACGCCGAAGCCCGTGACGCCAGGACGCCATGGCCGGGGCGCACCCGGTGTCAGTCGGCGGCGCGCCAAAGGCCTCCCCGGTCTTCGGCACTTCCAGCGCGCCTTCTGCTGC
The DNA here is from genome assembly GCA_963575745.1 of Prorocentrum cordatum. NCBI lineage: Eukaryota > Dinophyceae > Prorocentrales > Prorocentraceae > Prorocentrum > Prorocentrum cordatum. The sequence goes on along the minus strand of CAUYUJ010006669.1, from coordinate 205,610 downwards.
TTCTGGCCACCACTGTCGCAGCCCGCGCCAGCACGTCGCGAACCAAACCGCCCTCGGCGAACGTTGGTACCGCCCGCTGGCGGAGCGGCCATTCCCGCCTAAGGCGAGCACAAATGGCCTGAAGAGGCGCAGACCCAGACACGAACTCGTACCTCCTTCCACTTCACGACTGCATGATTTTTCAAGCGGCCCCCATGCTGTATATGCGAATGACAGGGACCAGATGGTTTGGATGTTAGCCAGCATGGATCCCTAAGAAATAAGTGATTGTCCTGCGGAGGCGAACGATGTGCAGTGTAAACTATGTGGTGTAAGCTATGGTGTGTAAGCTATGCGGAGTAATGTGAGTGTGTGTTGCAAGCTATGCTGTGTAAGCTACGTATGTGGTGGAAGATATGTTGCGCAAGCTTTGCGGCGTCATATGTGGTGTGTTCTAATACATTGTGCAAGCTATGCAGGGGAATGCTACGTGGGGAAATATTGTTGTGTAAGATCGGGAACTGGAGCATATACATTACCAGTGGCGAGCGGTTTCTCAATCCCAGCCCTTTTGTTGAGGGTCGGAGACGACGTCGGGGTGGTGTGCTGCATACTTTTCCCCCGTTTTCCAAGGGAAGCAACGAAACATGTATACACCAATATCCCGTATACGCCAAGATCCGCGTTCCTGTGCGAATTTCAGCGCAGGGTAGGAAAAAGCGTCGGTGTATAGAGTTCGTTTCCCTATAAGACATGCGGTGGACGCTGTGGGATTCAAGCTGAGTTGAGCAAGCTATGCGGTGTGAGCTACGCTTTGCGAGCTATATGGCGTCACGTATGCGGTGTGCGCTACGAGGCGTGAGCTCTGCGGTGTAAGCTGTGGTGTGAGCTGTTCTGTGCAAGCTATTCGGTGTAAGCTGTGCGGTGTGAGCTGTGCTGTGCAAGCTATGTTACGTGAGCTGTGTTACCCCACCACGGCACGGGACGGCCACGAGCGACAATCAGGCGCCCACTGGCGCGAAAGTGGCGAAGCCTTGCCCCAAGAGTGCCTCCGACTGCCCTCGCGATACCAACGAGGACGGCAAGACGCCTCAAGAGGGCCCCACCACTTCCCACGAGAGCCCCCCCGGAGGCTTCATACAGCCTCAAGACAGCCCAAGAAGAGGGCCCCGAGATGCCGCAAAAAAACTCGCCCGAACAGCACCCAGACTCCACGAGACGCCAAGATGGCTCCGACAGAGACCCAAGGGCACCCGAGAGAAACCCAAGACAGCCCCAACACGGCCCCCAAAGAGCCACAAGACAGCCCCACATGTTCGGCCACACGCGTGTCCACGCCATATTTTTGCGCCCCGGAGACGAGCGCACTGGAGACGTGCCTGAATCACCCGTTCTCCTTCTCAATCTTCACTGCTTCTCCTCCTCCTTCTCCTCCTCCTCCTCCTCCTCCTGATCGTCCGTTCCCTCATTTTCCTACTCCTCCTCCTCCTGCTCACTGGTTGCGAGATGCGCGTGCCAATTTATCCCTGGGGGCCCGCCGTGACTCCTGGCCTGCGGGCTCAAATGACACCGACCCGCACTACATCCCAAGGAGAGCGGCAAACCGTTCCAGGTGAGCCAGAGTGGCCCTCAAGCCCACGCGAGGTTTGCAGCAGGGCCCGCGCAAGAAGTGAAGCGAGCAACAAGGCTGGCATCAACGGGCAAGCACAGCCTCTACCCCGTGAAGCCATCTGACAATACTCCGCAAACTGGTGGCCGAGACAAGCGTGCAACTGGAGAGGTCCGCCGGCACGCAGCCTTGCGACGAGTCAGCCATGTCCTCGGCTGTCTCCCGAGAGAGAGAGGCCTCGATCCGGCCGCTCCCGGCCGAGCTGCACTCGCCACCGAACCGCACCGCCGGTCGAGCTGCTCACGCTTGAGCTGCCGCACCCATCGAGCAGCCGCTCCCTCGGGATGCTCTGGATTCCTCCTCCTCCTCCTCCTCCTCCTCCTCCTCCTCCGCTTCCTCCTCCTCCTCTCCTCCTCCTCCTCCTCCTCCTCCTCCTCCTCCTCCCCCTCCCCCTCCTCCTCCTCCTCCTCCTCCTCCTCCTCCTCCTCCTCCTCCTCCTCCTCCTCCTCCTCCTCAAAGGAGGGTGTTGCGTCAGCTTTCTGGTGCAAGAGGCGTGTCGCGCTCCCGCTGGAGCGCTCATCGGCCAAATGTCTGCGACGGCATACTTGCAACGGGCCTATGAGGTCACTGAAGGCAAGCCATACTGCAGGATGGCGGCAAACAGCTCACTGAAGGTAAATATCGGATGGCGGCAAGGAGCTCACCTTTTGCCGCCATCCCGTCAAACAATGTTCGCCCTCAGTGAACTTGTTTTGCCTTCAGTGAGCTCATTGCCGCCATCAAGCTGCGCTCCGTCCAGCTGCGCTCCACCCCGCACCCGTTCCCGTCGAGTTTCTGGGTGCCCCAGAACGGTGTGGTGGCCAAACGGCATGGCGAGTCCGTGGGGACTCGGGGGTGCCCCGCGCGGTTCTGGGACCCTCGGCGCTGCTCGGCCTCCTCCGAGCCGAGCCCATGCGTGGATCCTGACTTCGCCGAGCGGTCGATCCTCCCCGTGAACATCTGTTCATGATTTCCAGCGACGGTCGTTGCCCGGGGGCCCAGGGGGGGAGGGGCCCTGGGTAACGGCAACGCTTGGGCGGGGTGGGGCACGTCGGGGCGGGGGTGCGCAGCGACCGCCACAGTACGCGCGCGAGCACCAACATGTGGAAACGGTCCAGGCCTTCTCCTCCTCCTCCTCCTCCTCCTCCACCAGCACCCGCCTCATGACCCGAGCCCGTGGCAGAGCCATCAGCTCGTCATTGTCGTTGTCGTCGTGGTCGTCGTCGTGGTCTTCGTCGTCGCCATTGTGGGCCAGCGGCACCAGCCGCAAGGCCTTCACAACGTCGTCGACGACCCTCCCCCTACGTACGATCGTTGCCTTAACCCGGGGGGGGAGGCCGGGTAACGACCGTTACGCGCCAGAGGGTGCAAAGCAACCTTTCCCTGCCCTGGCCGAATGACGTGCAGTGCTCGGCTTCCGTGCTGGCCGCGCTGGGGAGTCGGCCCGCGCCCCTGCCACGGCCCCGCAAGCGCAGGCCCGGGCACACGGCAGCTCGCAAGGACCGACGAGCACACGGGCACGCGCAAGGACTGAGGCAGAGAGTGAGACATAGCGACGGACCGACGAGGCGACGACCAGCAGAGCGAAAGCCCAGCCGGTGGACGAACGGACTCACACACGGGCAGACAGACGGATGCACAGGCAGCCAGACCCTCACAGCGAGCGACCGAACAACAGACGCAAGCTTTTGGCGCTTCGGCGAAGCCTCGCAACAAGCGAATCCAGCAAAGTCAGCAAAGCAAGTACCGACAGAAACTCAAAGTCCATTGCGAGGATACAAAAGAAGGGTGCGAAACACTCCGAAATCAAACTTACCATTTAGAGCTCCTTGGACGTCAACATTGGCTCAGGATGGGCCGAAGAAGCAGGGATGCGAGGGTCGCCTTGATGAAGCAGCGCATCCTCACTATGGATTCTGACTGTACTGCAAGAGCTGCGTGGCAGTTCAGCAGCGCTCCACGAAGCAATCAAATTCTGCAGGCTGGTCCTTCAAGGGTGTCGCTGCAAATTCATACTGCCGCTACTGGCCGTGAGCCTATGAGAGCAAAGCAGGCATTTGACTGGAACAAGACGCCTGGCTCTGGCTCGGCTAGCGTTGAGACTGTCTCGAAGGTGAACCAGCAAGCCCTGAGAGCTCAAGCTCGTCATACTTGATCGTTCGCACCCACCCTTCGCCGATGGCGCAGGCAGAACCCGTCCTGCCCGCCCTTGCAGATCCACATCTGCTGAGGGGCGGCGGAGGGAGAGGCTCAGGTGGCATGCACGACTTAGGGCAAACCGCTTAGGGCAAATCACTTAGGGAGAACTGGAGAGGCGAGGGGCGGAGGTGGGCGGATGTCTCTCGCCCCTCGCTGCGTGCATGGGGAGAGGAGGGGGGGGGGAAAGGGACCGGCTGTCGCCGGAAGTGGCCCTGGCCCAGGGTGCCCCCAGGTGTTCTGCAGAGACCAGGTGGCCTGCAGAGCCCCCATCACTAGAACAAGCGAGCCCCTGGAACTCGAGCACTGCACGAGAAGACGTGGCAACCCTGGGCCAAGGATCACCCTTGGCAACCTCGGTAGAGGCATCCCATGTGGTCCGAGCAAATGGAGTCGGAGGATCGCGCCGCATCGCCGATACCTCGACGATGCATCGGCAATGATTAGGCGATGCATTGGCGATGCATCGGCGAGGTCGGCGTGGAGAGAATCGGGCCCAGCATCGAGCCGCATCGCCGATGATGCATCAGCGATGCGGCGCGATCCTCCGACCCCATCTGATCGGACCTCATCTGGGAGGCCTAGACTGCGAGGGAGGCAAGAAGGGACAAGCGCGGGAGGCACAGCGCCTACCGGCCCCAATGGGGCTGGCATGCGCTCCGCCCCCAAGAATCACACGGATGGTATGGGTTCGGATGCAACCCCTGCGAAATTTTCGCCAAAACGTAGAAGAAGGCTAGTAAGCCCGATTGAGGCGCCACTGGGCCGGAGCGGGCCAGATTAAGCCCGGGATTGAGCCAGAGCGAGCCCGGGACTGAACCGGAGCAGGCGGGATGAAGCGGGATGCAGCCAGATCCGGCCACTTTTCGACCCAGGAGCTGCACCCGGACATGGACGTGGGGGCGGGGCGAGCGAGAGGACGCAGGCCGCAGTGGTGCCCAGCACCGCGAGCAAACAGAGCCCAGAGCGGACGGGCCGCCCTGCCCTCAGGGGCGTCAGGAGGCCGCCGCTGCCCCCCGTGCGTCGGCCGAGGCGGCGCACGGGGGGCACGCTGTACCGGGAGGGCCTCCTGAAAGGAAAACGGTTCTGTGGTCCCAGAGGAAATCTGCAGCTAAGTGCTCGCTGGGAGGATGGGGCCCGCGCGGGTGGATGTGCTGTCGGCGCTGCGGAGCGACCGGCCACCTCCCGCTGCGGTGCGAAGAAAGGACGCCTCCTCCTTCTCGTCCGACTGCTGCTCCTCCTCCCCCATGCTCCTCTAGCCTCCTCCATCCTTCTCCTCCTCCTCCTCCTCCTCGATCTCCTCCTCCTCCTCCTCCTCCTCCTCCTCCTCCTCCTCCTCCTCCTCCTCCTCGATCTCCTCCTCCTCCTCCTCCTCCTCCTCCTCCTCCTCCTCCTCGATCTCCTCCTCCTCCTCCTCCTCCTCCTCCTCCTCCTCGATCCTCGCTGCCCTCCTGCAGGGGGAGAGCCCGGACCTCGAGGCGGCCGAGGAGGACGGAGGAAGAGAGGACACCGCGGCCACCTCGTGCTGCGGAGGGCCGGGGAAGGGAGGGCAGGAGCCTCCGTGCAGGGGAGGAGGAGGAGGAGGAGGAGGAGGAGGAGGAGGAGGAGGAGGAGGAGGAGGAGGAGGAGGAGGAGGATCGGGGGCAGTGAGGACTTCGTGCGTCGGAGGACCTCCTCGCTCCTCCCAGATCATCAGTCTGACGGGGCGCGTGTGCTTCTGCCCTAAGGACGGTCAACCCACGCGCGAACCAGGTTGGTAAACATTTAGAGGTAACTATTCCTTGCAACTCGCTATAACCTGCAACGTAACATGTTGCTAATTCCCAGGGCGCTTTAGCTAACCATGTAGCTAACCTCGAGCAAACCCCAGTCACGCATTGGAAGGGTAACTTTCGACTAACAACTGTTTGCGCAAGTCATTCGAAACACCTTAACTGTTAAATGGGTATCCTATTAGTTGCTCTGCTTTACTACGTTTTAGTATGGGGATAACAAAGGTTGCTACTTCCTTACCAGCTGGTTGCTAGAAGTTACCAAACGCTTGCAATCGCTGCAAGGTTTACTACGACGCGCACCCTTCCAAGCGGGAAGGCTGATAATCTCGGACACCTTTAGCGACCGAGAAAATGATTGCCCGAACCGACCCTGTCTGGTCGTGTACGGCAGGTTCGTGTCGTGCCGACCCCGGCGTTGGTTTTTGACACCGAAGGGATCGTTCAACCTTGAACGATCGGCCGCTGCCGCAACGTCCGATCGTTCAACATCGATCGATTCTGGGTCGCCGGCGGCGTTCAACCTTGAACGCCCGCGCTGGGGTCGCCGCTGGTCGACACGACGCAAACCTACCGTAGACTAGCCCGTCGCGGGCACACGAAGTGGCGTCACTTCTTGCTCGACTGCTGGTAGAGCTTCTTGTACACCCCCCCCGACTCCATGAGCTCATCGTGGGAACCGCGCTCGACGATCCTGCCCTCCGCAACGACCAGGATGACCTGGCAGTGCTGGATCGTGGACAGACGATGCGCGATGGAGAAGGACGTCCTCAGAGGAGGAGACACATGCACAAACATCAACGTTTGGAGGCCCGCGCGGACCTTTTGGATTTAGGTCGGCCATGCCCCCCTGCAGGTGGATTCTGGACGACAGATACAGAACACTCCAAATACAGGTTCAAAATGATGGAACCTATCCTCCCCAGACTATGTTTGTACTATTTTGGAATAGTCCTCCTAGAGAGGGACAAGCCCGACTTAACCCTTGGCGCGCAGGGTGCGCCAGGGGCTATGCCGGAGGCGCCCCCAGGGGCTCCATCGCAGATCAGGACTTCCACGCGGAGCTCTGGACGATTCTGTGCTCACGCAGCTTCTTTCTTCCTCGGCGTCCTGCCCCGCTGCGCCTTCTCCAGCGCGGCGGACACCACCTTCTCGCTCTGGCTGTCGAGAGCGCTGGTGGCCTCGTCGAGCAGAAGAACGGGTGGGTCCTTGACCATGGCGCGACAGATCGCCACGCGCTGCTTCTGGCCGCCCGACAGCCTCTGGCCGCGCGGCCCGACCTGCGTGTCCCAGCCCTTCGCTGTGTGGCTGTCCAAGAACGTCAGGTTGCACATCTGCTTGCACTCCTCGAGGCGCTGTTCGGAGACTTTCTCGCCGTCGTCGAGCCCGTACTTGACATTCTCCAGCACGCTGGTGTCGAAGAGGATGGGCTCTTGGCCGACGAAGCCCACCTGCCTCCTCCACCACCTGATGTTCAGCGTATCCAGCGGCGCCAGGTCCGCGCCGACCAGTACCTTTTAAGGGGCCCTGGGACACACAAATAATGCCTCACTGCGTGGAGATCCCCATATGTGCATCTGTTTTTTAGAAAAGGATAATTGACAGTGGGATCTGGGAGTGCGCGTCTAGCCATGCAACGCAACATGCGAATCTCATGTTGAGACATCCCCACAAAAGGGCCGCGAACGGAGCCTTGAAAACACCCTTGGCGGCTCCCCGTAGGGGTGCTGAAACCAGCGCCCCGCCTGAGACATCCGCACAATCTACTCTGGTAGCCAAGGATGATGAGACAGAAAACAATCAAACCGCTTGAGACATCCCCACAAAACGGCCGCGAACGGGACCGTGAAATCACCCCTGGCGGCTCCCATTAGGGGTGCTGAAACCAGCGCCCCGCAATTCTGAGTATGAGGTAGTCTGGGTATGAGTGAGTCTCAGCATGAGTAAGTCTGAGTAGGAGTAGGTCTGAGTATGAGTAGGTCTGGGTATGAGTAAGCTTGTGTCTATTCGCATGGGCCTGTCCGCCGTGAATGTCTACGCGCAAGAGCTTTCGAATATAAACGTGCTTCAGTTGTGACGGTCTGGTCATGAATCTAACTGAGCATGAATTGGAGTGTGAATGAGCCTGAGTAGTACGAGCGCGTTTCTGCGCATGAGCCTGGGTCCTCCTGGGGCCTCCTGGAGCCTCCTGAAACCTACTAGGGTTTCCTGGGGCCTCCAGGAGCCTCTTGGGGCCTCCTGGGACCTCCTAGGGAAGATTCGTGCCCCAGGAGAGGCGCAATCTATAGCAACAGACGTACATAAAACATTGCGGATTGGAGCCACAGGAGGAGAAGGGGGCAATCTATAGGAACACACGTAAAACACCAAGGACTCGTGCCCCAGGAGAGGCCCTATAGGAACATAAATACACAGGAGAAGGACAATCTATAGAAACATACGTATGACATCAAGGATTCGTGCTCCAGGTGAGGCCCAATCTATAGGAGCATACGTCAAACACATGGGATTGGAGCCACTCCTGTTGCCTTCTGACGCCTCCTGCTCCTGGGGCCTCTCGGGGCCTCCGGTTGCCTTCCGAGGCCTCCTGGCGCTTTCTCTGGCCTCCTGGGGCCTCCTGTGGCTTCCTGAGGCCTCCCGGAGCTTCCTGGGGCCTCCTAGAGCCTCTTGGGACACCCTGTGGCCTCTTGAATCTTTCTGTGGCCTCCTGATGCCTCCTGAGATCTCATGTGGGCTCCTGGGGCCTCCTGGAGCTTGTTGAAGCTTCCAGTGGCATCCTGAGGAGAATCTGTGCCCACGAGTCTGGCCATCGATCGAGACATCATCAAAATCTGGCCCAACTGGGGGGTGAAAATGAGCGCCTCGCTCGAGACATCCTCCAAATCTGCTCCGACAACGAAGGATGCTGGGACAGAAAACAAGCGAACCGCTTCAGACGTCCCCACAAAACGGCCGCGAACGGGATCGTGCAACACCCCTCGGCGGCTCCCCTTAGGGTCGTGAAAATGAACGCCTCGCTCGAGACATCCTCCAAAACTGCTCCGACAGCGAAGGATGTTGGGACAGAAAACAGGCAAACCGCTTCAGACATCCCCACAAAACGGCCGCGAACGGGACCGTGCAACACCCCTCGGCGGCTCCCCTTAGGGACGTGAAAATGAGCGCCTCGCTCGAGACATCCTCCAAATCTGCTCCGACAGCGAAGGATGTTGGGACAGAAAACAGGCAAACCGCTTCAGACATCCCCACAAAACGGCCGCGAACGAGACCGTGCAACACCCCTCGGCGGCTCCCCTTAGGGTCGTGAAAATGAGCACCTCGCTCGAGACATCCTCCAAATCTGCTCCGACAACGAAGGATGCTGGGACAGAAAACAAGCGAACCGCTTCAGACATCCCCGCAAAACGGCCGCGAACGGGATCGTGCAACACCCCTCGGCGGCTCCCCTTAGGGACGTGAAAATGAGCGCCTCGCTCGAGACATCCTCCAAATCTGCTCCGAAAGCGAAGGATGTTGGGACGGAAAACAAATAAACCGCTTGAGACATCCCCACAAAACGGCCGCGAACGGGGCGTGCGTGAGTCTCAGCATGAGTAAGTCTGAGTAGGAGTAGGTCTGAGTATGAGTAGGTCTGAGTATGAATAATTTTGTGTGTGAGTAAGTCTGGGTATGAGTAAGTCTGAGTGTGAGTCAGTCTGTGTATGGGTAAGTCTGGGTATGAGGAGGAGAGGGGAGGAGAAGAGGGAGAAGGAGTAGGAGGCGTCCAAGTATTAACAAGAACCCCATCTTAGGATATGGGGAAATAGACGCAAATCCCATGAAGTCCGATAGTTTTCCATGTTTGGGGGACTTTCGTCTTCCCCCCACTTCCCATATTTTCGCATATTTTCTGGGGAATCAACGATTCATTGTGTCTGTGCTTTCTTCCCTCCTGAACCTTTCCCGCCTGCGGATCGTAGAATCGCTGCAGCATGGCCAGCACTGTGCTCTTGCCACCGC